>JANSTU010019785.1:0-13673 GCA_027564075.1 Bolitophila hybrida
TATATATGTATATACATACACACTCGTGTGTATATATATATATATATATATATATATATATTATAGGAGGTTGCGTTGTGTGACTGTGGAAGACGTCATTGTTGTGTATTTTTTTATTCTTCATTCATAACGTGCTATCTATGTTTATATTGTATTATATTAGCTATATAATATTATATATATATATATATATATATATACACCTAATTAAACATGTTTCTTTGACTACATGCCCTTTTTTATATGTGTTTTTGGTAATACAAAACTTTGTAAGATGTGGTTGTTTAGTGTAGCGTGTTGTTGTTGCTCAATGGTTTTATTACCTAAATTTAAATGCACACTAAATTACAGTGTAGATGCTCGTATACGCGTAAAATTCTTATACATGCACGAGCATATACGTATTACATTAAATCATGATGTAATGCAAAATGTTACAGGTGATTCGCATGATGTTAAACTTTTCTTTTTTGTTAATATTATGTTTTTATTATATATATTTGTATATACATGCACATTAAACACAAGAGATTACATTATTCAACATAATTTAATCAAGCATTTTTGTTGAATAATTATTATAAATTAATAAATAAAGACAATTTTTATGTTGATCGTGTTATAAATTAGTTGTTTTCTAATTTTTATATATTGCGTTTATCTCCGAAAGGTAAAATCTTTTTTCGGCATATAGTTGCAAATATTTAAAAAAACATATTAGAAAGCATAAATCATAAATTCACATTTATCTGCATAATTCGCATATCCGCCTAGCGTAAAGTAAGTAAGGGTTACGTATTGTACTTTTTTATCGAATTTCGTCATACAAAACATTACGATGGCTGGTTATTATACATAGCGAGCCCATTAAATACTATACTATGCTAAACTATAATACTGAACAATTTACATTATGTCTGTAATATACAAGCAAGCACAAACAAGAATATTTATATGTACTACCTGTGTAAGCTGTTGTAATAAAAAAACTAATGGCTTGATATTGTTATATATGGTTGAGTGGCCAAACACAGAAACATGTTTTTGTGCCAAATAATCGCGCACACGAATGGAATTATGGGAGGTTGCGTTGTCATGTAGCAAAGTCCAACTCCTTCGATCATGGTATTCAGGTCGTACACGGGTGATTCTTGCTAATAAACGCTTCAGAACATCAAGATAAAAGACGGCATTGACCGTCTGGCCAAGTTGAACGAATTCTTGGTGTACAATGCCCTTGCTATCGTATAATTGGGCATTGTCTCACTTTTGACTACTCCTTCGGCACTTTTCTTGGTCTGGCCTCTCCTTCTGACAGCCCTTCGGCACTTTGTTGCTATGTTGGTCTCTTTTTCCAACTGACATTCGGCACTTTGTCGCTATCAATACGACCCAAAAGTATTGGAAGCACTATATCTCGTTACCAGTTACAATTTATTTCAGCCAGTGGGGATTACTTTCAACTGTGCTCAAACTAAGCGTCGGATTTTCAACAACTTGATAATTTGATAAACGACTTGGTCTGTGTGTATTCTGTGCATTTTGATGTTGATTTTGGTTTTTAACTTTTTAACTTTTATAGATTGTTTTAATAGAAAAGCTATATAAATGGAAAATTAAATTAAATAACTTAAAATTATTTTTTTGATTTGGATTTCATTAAAAAAATAATATAATTTCAATTTTTATGTTTAAAAATACATTTTGAGATGGAATTCGTTAAATACAAATATTTTATAACGAAATTTGCTATTTCTTGTCGTTGTAATTATATGTGTAGGTATTTATTATTATTTACATAATACAAAATAATATTACGAGCATTCATTGTGTCATAATGCACTTTTTATAGTATTTGAAGTACATAATCGCAGTCTTTGCAATTGCAGATCGTAAGCATTTAAAAATGCAACGGAATGTACAACAATCCATTTCCGTTCACATAAATATTGAAATGAACTCAACTCAACTCAAAATAATAATCCAGATGCTCAAAACTCATACTTTTTCTTTATAAATTATTAAATTCCACTTAACCAATTAATTAATGATAACGTATCACTACATTTCAATGTAGAATTCACATCAATTTGCAATTATATTCTCAGTACTTGAAAATCGTCTTAACACACCGCCTAGGAATTGTTGCCAGAAATCTGCGACACTTAAAAATTAAGTTTTCCTTAATAGACTTGCGTTCACATCACTGATGGAATCGCGCAACCTGTCATAATTGAGTGACTTCGCTACAGAAAAGGAAGTGTTCAATTGAGCCGCACACATCAGACCGCGTATATAAAGTTCTAAATAAACATACAATATGTTTATTTGTGAAAATGTACATTAATAGGTTTGCGTGTGTTAGAAATATGCGTCATTACAAAAAGTTAATGCATTTTGCTGTTTAATTTTAAATCTGTAGCAATGTATACATATTAACTATATTTTTCTCCAATTATTGTACAGTAAAGTAAAGTTTATGAAAATGTGCTATGTTTTGCGCAAGTTTTTCCTTCATTTTTAAAGTAGACCTGTGATATTATAAATTTGTCGAATTGAATAAAGGGATAGGAATATAGGATCGCAATGCAGATTAATAATACGTAGTACAATATAGTACAAACATTTAAAAAAAATATTGGATAATGTGTATTTATAATTTATCTAGCTTTATAAAACAGAGTCTTAAAACTGAATATATGAATTCCAAATACACGGTGATATATGAATTCCACGGTCCACTTTCTCTTTTACGAATATTGACAGAACATTTGGTTAGTTTTTGGTAAATAACTCAAAATTCTTTAAAACCATAGTACAATACCAATCCTTCAGAGTTCACAAAACGGCGGGTACATTAGGATATGTTCTAGCCTAAGTAACTTCAGTTCAGGAGTTGATATTAATCTTGGAAACCTGGTGGAAGAGGTTTATATATATATATATGAAGTACGATTTGTGTTTTTTGTGTTATACCACTAGAGCAATTATTGTTTAGGTTTTATACTTAAATAGCATACATACCCGGCCATTACAGAAAAAAATTAAACAATAAAAAAATATTTACTTTTATATTATAGTTTCTTGGATGATCTGGATCGATTAGGAGCCAAAGATTATCAACCCACAGAGCAGGATATTCTACGAACTCGAGTGAAAACCACCGGTATTGTCGAAGTTCACTTCTCGTTTAAGAATCTTAATTTTAAGTAAGTAAAGCCATCGATGAAGTTGATAAAAAAACGTAATTAATCATCGTATATAATAAATTCTAGGTTGTTCGATGTGGGCGGACAACGTTCCGAACGGAAAAAGTGGATACATTGCTTCGAAGATGTAACTGCTATTATCTTTTGCGTTGCCATGTCTGAGTACGATCAAGTCTTACACGAAGATGAGACCACGGTAAGTTTTTTTATGTATTAGCCATGAATTAGCTATCATTCCGATAAATTCATGCTTATTTTAAATAAACTTTATAATAATCTTTTATAATATAATAATCATTTTTTTTTATAATAATCTTTTTTTTAAAACTAAAATCAGCGTCAAAGTTTTTTTTAAAATCGGAATAAAAGTGTCAGTAAAGATGTTACGAACAATAAACGGTAGAATCCAGAGTTCCGTAGTCCGACTATTATCTCGCCCTTGTGTGGAGATTATACGAAAGGAAAAAGTCTCTTAAACTTCGCACCTATCACAGAGTAGCTTTTTTGAACAAAAAATAACAGAATCGTCCTTAATCGTATTTCTTTCAATGCCGCAGTATAGTACTACAATACATATACAGTCCATACGTTTTTTTTTCAATATGGATTGTTGTGAACCAAACGATTTTTTTTTTTTTTTTAATATTTTATTTAATAATATTTTATTTTTTTAATATTGCGGTTAGTTTGACATCATATGCCGTTGCTGACTCAACCAGTGGCCCAAAACAGCTGCTAAGAAAACACGAGCTAAGAAAATCCGCGGCCTTTGCGAAAACCGAATTGTTACTGCGATAGAAAAAAGAGAATATTTTTTTCAAAAATCTAAAGATTATAATGATTGGCTTGATGCTAGATTTTGTTTTCCCGGTTTTTGAATTACTATCACTATAATATTACTATCATTCCCTCAGGAAATTTCCTCCAAAGAATAATTCGTTGAACAGTTGAAGGGTTTGTTGTTTTGCGGGAGTTGGCAAATTCTTTATCAGACAATATGTTATTAAATCCTGGTGAAGTGTTGTCGCAGTTTGGTAGGGCCAGTTCCAATATCAGTTTAATATATTGATAGACGGGTCCGTTGTGGAAGAGTCACTTTGATAATAGTTGGATAGATTTTCGCGTGCAGTAATATTTTTGCATATTTTGACCATCCATTTATCGGACAGTTAGTGACAGTATGTTAATTTTGATATGTAACTAGTCATACAACAAATACAAACAAATTTAAAATATTGCCACTTACAGTGATATTGGAAATGCAGATATATTTTAAAATACCGAAAAACTAGCATAACACCGCCTTAAATTGCACAAAAAAAAAGTGTCCACTTCACGATATTATCTAACCATATTTAGCATGTTCACACACAAACATACACATAAATGAACATGCGTATATAATATAAATAAATTGACGTATATATCGTATGTATACGTCTATTTGACACAATCTTAATTACTCGTAAATATTATGAATATTTGTTTATTGTGTTCATTATGGAATATATAGTGTGAATTGGTATTATAGTTTCTTAAATTTATGTTAAATTTTATGACATTTGAGAACATTGCTTTATGTTTAAATTGTAATCGGATTCATTTATTATTTTTGAAATATATTAAAAACGAATGCTAGTTTCTTGAATAATTAAATTAAAATTATAACAATAATAATATAGAAGATAAAATGATAATGACCACTACTACACTTACAAAATATGCGCGTCGATATATCATGCGTAGTATACACACCCTTGCTTGATGTATAAATCCTATGTTTATCCTACAGACTGATACAAAAGAAATCATATGTTTACATTTAATAAAAAATACCTACAATATGTATTATATGTATTTACAAACAAATTTATTAAAAATATTTAAAAAGTTTTAATTTTTTATTCATCCTATATTTATATTTAATGACAACCAATTTGTTGCGCCAAAAACTTCTGTCACATATAAATATAATTACACTGTTTTTTTCATCAAATATAACATTTGCTTGGTTATTGATTATCGTATTTGATGCGAACAATATTGCCGATAATCAATTCTGGTCGAGCAAAATTCCATTTAAAGCGTTGGTATAATTGGTGAAAATATTCTTAATACCAACGTTTCCAAAAATGTTGGTACATGCGTTGTACAGCTTGCCAGCGTGTCAGACGGTTTTCGGCTAAATCTAGCAGGTTTGGAGCTTAAACAGTATTTATAGCATCACCAACAAGAAAATGTCCCGGTGTCAATGCTGATAAATCCGTGGGATAACTTGTGACGTGGTACAAAGGACGTGAGTTGAGACATGCTCTTCGAATGTAAATGTGGACTCGCCAATAACACGTTTGAGGTGGTGTTTGACAGAGCGAACGCCGGATTCCACTAGCACATTGAAGTGTGGCGAAAGTGGTGGACTAAAATGCCACTTAGTGCCGTTGCTCGATAGACTGTTTATAATTTCAGCACTGATTATCTGAGCTTTTGCTAAGTCTTTCTGGAGAACTTGATTGGCGCCTATGAAATTACTGCCATTGTTACTGTAAACGTCTGAGCAGATACCACGCCTGCTCGTGAAGCGCTTGAATGCTGCGAAAAAAGCACTTGTGGTGAGATCGCTTACTAATTCCAAATGGATAGCTTTAGTAGCGAGACAAACGAAAACGGAAATATATGCCTTTGTAGCATGCACTCCGCGTCCCTGATCGTACCTTTAATAATCTGGAAGAGTCGACGGTTGTGTGCATAAAAGGTCGTAAAGAGTCAAGTAACCGTTCGTTCTGGAAGAAATCGGCTTGCGCATATTGTTGACGACGTCACACGAAGCAGTTCTGATAACGATGAGTAATACTCTATTATATGAAGGTTAGCATGTATTAGTGTTTTAAAAGAAAATACTACCCTTTTTCTGGACTCTTCGTTAGTTTCAGCAATGTGATGAAGTTTCGGCCAACTGTTTGAAGGCAACAGAAGTCAATCAGGTCCAGTCCACCAAAGCAAGAGTGTGTGAAGTTGAATTGGCGAAACACCTCTTCAAGCACAATCAGCAGGATTGCTTTCCGATGGCACATGGTTCCATTGTTCTATCCGTAATGTTTTCTGTATTTCTGTAACGCGGTTTGCAACAAAAATGTTCCATCTCGTTTGAGGACCCGCTAGCCAGGACAAAACTATTGTAGAGTCTGTCCAAGCGAAAGATTCGACGTTGTTGAATTCCATAGCAATGTGAACTTTTTTATTAACTGCGCGAGTAGAACTACACCACACAGCTCCAAGCGGTATTGATATCGCTTTTATTGGTGCAACCTTTGTTTTGGAAGTCAGCAAAGAAACCTTTGTCGTACCGTCTGAAGTCAAGACACGCACATATAGGTACAACTGCAGCATAAGCATTTATTGAAGCGTCGCAAAAACCATGTATTTGGCAGGATACTTGTGGTTGCCCAACCATCTGCTGATTATTATGTTTTGAAGATGATGTAAATCTTCTCGAAATGTAAGCCAAGCAGACGAAACCTCATCGGTGATTTTAGCCAAGATGATTGTGGGTGCGAGCCAACCAAGAGGATCGTAGAGACGAGCCACGCCTGCAAGAAGGTGTCGCTTAGTTGGTCTCGTTATAAATGGTGGCAATGTAGACCGAAAACTGAAGTCGTCAGATGCTGGATTTCAATAAATCCCGAGCGTTTTAATCGACTCATCTTTGCTGATGTCTAAAGAAAAACTGCATTCGAGGTAGTCTTTGGTAGATGCTCTAACAGTTCTTCTCTGTTAGACGACCATTTCTTTAGAGTGCTTTTAGAGCACTTTGCACGTCGTCTTGGCCTGAGAGGACATCATCTACATAAAAATCGCTTAATGCAACCGAAGATCCAATCTCATACGTATCCTTTTCCAGAAGTGCGAGCTGACGAAGTGTTTTTATGGAGAGATATGACGCGCATGTCGTACCATATGTTACTGTCAGCAAGCGCTTGTGTTGTATGCTGTGATCAGGTGATTTTCTCCAGAGAATACGTTGCTTATCACAATATTCAGGATGCATGCCTGCGCCACCTCATGACAATTGAAGTTAGCTCTTGTTGCAACTGGGGTCCTGGATAGAGTTGCTCTTCTGCGATACGTCGAAAACTACGCGAAGTTTTGTAGTAGAGCTGCTTTCCTTGGCGACTGCATGGTGTGGGATGTAATAAGCAACGTCGAGATTGGTATGAACAGAAACATCTTCCATGTGATGTAGATCTTTGTACTGCTGCAAGAAGTCTGCGTATCGGGCAGCGAAAATGGGGTTTGGTTACGAAGCGTTTCTCCATCTGCTGCTGTCGACGAACTGCGTTGTTGTAGGTTGAACCAAGTATACATTCCTTATTGACGAACGGTAAACGCACAATAAAACGGCCGTCATCATTTCGCTTATATGTATGCTCGTAGAATTCTTTACACTCTTTATCTTCAGACGAAAGTAACCTAGTAGTGGAAACTTCCTCTACTTCCCAGAACTTTTGTAAAATATGTTCGAGGGTGAGACCACAATGCAGTTGGGGATTTATGGTGATTGTTGGTGCGGGCCCAGATATGAGGCCTGACAAAATCCATCCCAAAGATGTTCTTTGCGCAGTTGGTGACCCCCCCAGATACGACTGTACACAGCATAGATGACAACATAGATGCAGATCGATTTTGTTTTGATCAAAGTATCGTGGATCGGCTAATTTAAGTCCGGCTTCACATCTGTGGCAGGTACATTTAGAGCGTTTATTTTAAGTTCAATCGAACTCTTTGCATAACCTGCGTCTGTAGATCCCAGACCAGTTACGGAGACGTTGGTGCGAGTTTTTGGCGATCTTAGGGTCTGCGCAACACTCTCAGATATGAATGAAGCCTGGCAGCCCTGATCTAAAAGCGCACGCATAGAGATCATCGTTCCATCAAAACTTCGCACATTTACAATAGCAGTGGCAAGCAACACACTTTTGTGACAGATCTCTTTAGTATGCATATTGACTACGGCAGCTTTATCGTTTGCCTGTGCACCGGCACATAGATCAGCAAAAGGCGATTGAATATGCAGCATCGTATTATGTCGTTCATTGCTTTTTTAACATCTCTTGTCGGATGGTCAATCGGCAGCTGAATGTTTTTTTTTTTCAAACAGTTGTTATATAGATATCTCTCCGCTCATAAACATGCATTCTGCGAAACTTTTGACAAAAAGCAATTAAATTATGTGGGTTATCACATATAATGCATTTGTTAGTCTTTGTCTCTTTGTTTTGATGCGATAAGGACTTAATCAATGGCTTGTGACGGTGGACACAACCTTTTTTCTGCAGCGATGGTGTCGAAATTATTCCTCGTATTCTACCTTGAACAAATGTGTTCAGTGTATTCCATATTTGATGGTTAATTTCGGAGCTCTGCGATTGTTCCCACAATCGACGAGATTCTGCATCAAGTCGTGTGACTGCGTGGAATATAAACCAATCGTCCCAATACTCGACTGGACGACCAAGATTTTGAAGGCCTCGGATGCTCTCATTTGTGATCCGTAATAGTTTCTGAAGATCATAATTTTCGTCTGTTAGCTTGTAGTTTCTAAGGAGATTGGATGCCTCGCCCTTCATACAGCTCTTCAGATACTGTAACTTACGAACGATGGATAAATCAGTTCTTTCATAAACTGCACTCCTGAACAAATCTTGAAAGTCTTCCAAGCCGTAGAGATTACCATCGAAATTCGGTGGCTCTACTTTGGGTAGCACAGCCGAATTAGGTGATACAGCGTTGTTGATTAGTCTGCATTTTTTAAATCTCTGAATCGAGCAAATGCTGAGAACAACAATGCAGAGGAAGTTGTAAAATGTGTGTGCACAACGCCCTGATTAAACAGTAGATCTTCATCTGTATTTTCTATATTGATACACTGGAAAAGAACTTTTTCATATTCTGCATATAAATCTTTCAGATGTTGTTTCTGCGATATCAAAGCACCTTCTTCACCGGTCATTGCTTCATCTCTAGCATACGTTTCTACATTGACGATCAGCTGAGATAACGTAGACAGTCGGGCTTGATATACAAGCAGAGGGTATTGTTCGCTACTCTGCTTTTTATTTGTAAGCAGCTTGGAGATCTGAACAGTGTTTTGTAAAACACATCTTCCATTCTGTCCATGATAATGTTCTCAGCCTCTATTTCACGTACACCCGTTCGCCCAATGACAGCCTCGTGACTGGACAGGAACTTTTGCCATTGTTGGGTTAAAGATAGATTTCGCACATTGACTTCTACCTCATCGTATTCATCCAAATCCAAGTTATCGATGAAATTCGCAATACGCATTATTGCACGTTCGCAAGAATCTCGTTTTGCTACTTCTGCCATTGTGAACGCTAAATTGCCACACAAAAAACCGCACAAAGTCACAATAGACACACACTTTAAAGACTTCTTGTTCTTCACAGATAAGATTTTGATCTGGAGATATCGATTTAAAATATATGAATCATTTATACACTTTTACTGACCATCATATCCGGCTCGAAGAACCATGTAAAATCTTGCAAATTCTTAAAAGATAAATTGAGGATTTAGGTCGTGTTTGTTTTATAGATTTTTTTAATACTTACAAGTTTTTTAATGTTTTTTATGATAATTGTTTTTTTGTTATCTAATATTTCAAAATTAGATGTTTTAATTAACGACTTTCAAAACATACTACTATCAAATTTAAAATACAGTATTTTAAATTAAATTAAATTTGATAGTAGTATGTTTTGAATGTCGTTAATTAAAACATCAAATATTGAAATATTAGATAAAAAAACAATTCTCATAATAAAAACATTAAAAAATCTATAAAACTAACACGACCTAAATCCTCAATTTATCTATTATGAAATCTCAAAATTTTACATATCCAAAATATCGAAATCGGCGTTTTTACAATTTAAAAAATTGAAACAAATTATGTAAAAGTTTCGATATCGATAAAATAGAAAGATCCTATTCAATATAAAAGAACCAAACTTTCGATTTTTGCATTATATTAAAATTCGAAATTAAAATAAATAAAACATAAAGATCCAAAAAAAAAATATGAAATAATATTATTTCAAAAAATATCAATAAAACGAGAAAATTCTGAATAGTAATATTAAAAATAATTGGTCATTTTTTAATTATTATAAGAAATGTCTACAGTTGACAATGACCAAATTGTAATATCGAAAAAAAAAATTAGAACTGTATATGTAATGTAACGTATTTTGGTTCTTTGTACACACATTTGAATAAGAAAAATATCCATATTTTAAAATGATTTTATTGAATTTTAGTTGGCAGTTAAATAAAAATAATGACTAATTCTTTATCAATATTATTATTAAGTGCATTTTATGACTAATAAAAATTTAGCTATTACGCCTTGGGCTGTACCACCCTAAAATTGAAATTTTCAACATTCGAACTTTGTCGGTTCTCTCCCCTCCAAGGGAAATGGGCAACCGACAAAATGTTTTTGCTTTTTTTTACCTCAGGGGTGAACATTTTCGGTATGTATTTCAGAAAAAAATCACCTTTTAAACCAAAGAGGCCGATTATTAAAAATGCGCATGATAGATATATTTTTTTTTTAATTACACCCAATTTGCCGAATTTTTACCGAACTTTCCCAAAGAAATGGCACTAATCTGATTCCGTTTATTGTTCAGCATTTACTAAAATGTTTTACAAAATATGAGGGGTCTCATAAGACCCTAATAAAGCACAGTAATATGAATAAAAACCGTAAAACTAGTTTTACTAAAACAAAAAAAATAATTTAATTGTGAAAAACGAGGCATTCATAAAATATTAAACGAAATATATCAAAATTAGACAATTTTTTGTAGATAAAAAAACGCCTGGGATCTGTCAGAACCATGTGGACAGTGAGTAGGTTAAGGGGCTACACTTAAAAAAACGATTTTAACTGCCTCTAAACAGTACTTTAGTTAAAATATTCTAAATTAAAAGATAAGTAAAAAGGTTGCACAGTTATACAGACATTTATTATTATAGATATATATATATTATCAATTAGAGACCAATTGTTTGCCATTTTTTAAATTCCAAAAAAAGAAAATCAAAAATATCTCCAAAAAGAAAATTACAAAATATAACTATACATTCCGCAACTGACTATATTTTATAAACAACTCTTGAATATAATTATGGTTTATTACGAGTAGGTATTATGCAACATACGCGTGGTAAGTAAGTTAGTGCTGCGCAATGTATTAACCTGTTTGTACGTAATCGTACACACGCACACACACACAGCAACATGAACATATTTGCACTTGCGATTTTTATACGCGATCTATGCCAATAACGTGAAGTGGTACTCGTATCCGAAATGTTTTTTAATTGCGTTAGCGACGACGGAAGCAATCGCGATATCTGGTGTATACCACTTATTATAACCACCTTCCGATTTGAGCATATATACGCTTTAATGTTTTTATATAGAACAAAATATAGGTATACTTCTTTTAAGATATAGTAACAGTATAGTACACAGGTAAACGGGCCAATTTCATGGAGAGTAGTTTTCGGTATCGTTTCGTTCAGAGCAATTTAACAGGCGCGTGATCTCGCTCGAATATTCAAGCGTCAGTTTGCGGTGTATACCTTTTCTGGTAAAGTGCGCGTTTAAGTGCTTTTGTCTTTATACGCGAGTACCACACATTGTATATGTGTGTGTGTGAGTGTGATTACATTTTATAAGAAATGATGAAAATTTGACTGCGCAATGTATGTGTGCGTATATGCATGTGTGCGTAAAAAAGCGAAAGCCGATACGCTGTTATTGCTAAAATGTGCTTGCTCATTATTCAAGGTTGATCGGAATATAGATTTCACTGATCGCGTTTAATGGTGTTGCGGCAACGTTGGTGTTTATTCACGCATTCTAATTATTTTTTTACTTATTAAGTTACAGTTTCTAGATGCAGGTTATTTTCTCGTGAGTGTTTTCGCTAATATAATTTAAGGTCGAATAAAACAAGATATTAATATCTGATTATTATTTTGATCCGAACCGAGAATATGTATCGTTATATTAAATCAACTTAACTGGGATATTTGCGCTTTTATAAAGTTTAATTTTTCTTTTATTAAATTTAAATAAAGAGACGTTACTTTCAACTAAAAAGTACATGGACAAGTAACACGTATTAAATTGGATGTCGAAAAATAAGTCTGTTCGAAATGGTCGTGTTGCATCGTGGAAAGTGAGAAGCAGAGTTGTCAGCCGGCGATAAATTATCGGTATTATTTTTTCAAATTTGATAAAAATGCAGAATATGAAACGATTCATAAAAATTAAAAAGTTCAATTGTGCTTAGTGACAATTAATGTATCATTTATTTTAGATGAATCGATGTCGAAGTCTCAGACGCACGAGGCTCTCCATTGATTAATTGATATGTGTATTGTGTGAGAACGTACAAGAACGTTAATTCCACCGTGTTTTAAATTAAAATAAGTTAAGAAGAGAGGGCACAGACACGTCCGCCTTCTTCAAAATGTAGATTACCACTGTCTTTGCAGAATGATCTTTTGGGTTTATATCAGGCTGACTTACAATTCATTGGATATACTTAAAATATATTCTAATAGATTTCAATTCTATTATAATACTCATTTACACATATTTGGATTTACTATATCACACGCTACAAGTACACCAACGCGCATTCTATGTTTTTTATCATACCTTACGTCATGAGTATAATGTTTTTGGTTCGTGTTCGGCGGCGTTATTTACACACGTACTTTTTGAATATCCGAGAGCGAGTTGAATCAATGCAAGCGCTATATATTTTTGCTTTTATATTTTCTCTTAAAACACATTTTAGTTTGGCCTTACGCTTTTTTATCATCGTAAAAAATTGCTTCGTTTGAATTCGACACCTGACATCATTTCCAATTGTTAACCTTTCTCCTTTGATTATTTTCGTTGTCATATAGATTCGCGTTGCTATTCGAAAATTGCTTTTTAGAGCTACAACTCCCGAGCATCTTATCCATTGTGTCCCAAATTACGTAATCAACGCTAATTACGTTAGAAAGGCGAAACATGATGGAAGTCCCCGACACCCTCTTTGGACACGTTGGACACGACCCCAACAACGTCATCCCGAGGAAGGTCTGGCAGCTCGTCAGAAGAAGAAAAGTCGCCAATGAAGAGGCCCAAAACTCAAACCGTGGACGACGAAAAAACACATCTGATGTTGATCATAAAATAACTTATGAAAAAAAATCGTAAACTGGAAACAAAGCTCAACGGGAGGGAATACTTATCGTTGCCACCACTGCCCGTAGTAAATTTTTTATAGTGACATCAACAGGGATAATTTCCCCAACTGACCTTTATTTTTTCAATAATTATAAAAATTGCCATCATTACAAAAAAAAACA
>JANSTU010019796.1:0-13673 GCA_027564075.1 Bolitophila hybrida
CATCCCTATCGAAGTTAAATTTGATTTGAGTGTGGTTAGCGTCGCAAGACCCAGTCCACCTGAAAGGGTGTTTGACTGCAAAAGGGCAAATTTCGATTCGTTAAACAGTCACATTCACAGTGGAAAAAAGTAAGAAATCATTATTATGTTTACATAACAATAACAATAATTTATTATTTTAATCGCTTATAGTTATTATATTTTTTTATTTACTTCTTTACTTCATTTACATATTCAAAGGCAACTGTCCGCCACAGTATATCTATATATATATATATATATATATTTACTTTTTTAATCGTTGAAAGGTGATATCGAATGCGAGGAAATTACAGACACTAATCAGATCTGACTGCAAGTATATATGGAACCTTGGTGCGAGCTTGTAGACAAATGGAAACAGACCCAGCAAATAAGGAAAGACCAAATTAGAAACCTTGGAAAATTTATTTCGACAGGACTAGAGGCATACCAAAAAAAAGAACTACGAGTCAATACCCCAACAAATATTGGAAATTTTGCATTAATAACAGTACCAATGCATTTTTGAAAACAATTCCTACTTCAAATGATTTATTGATCGATTGAAATAAGAAATCGGTTTGAAGAAATAAAGCAAGAACATTTGAAAAATAAAACTTTACATCTATCGGCTCGCGAATCTTATTCAATCCAAAATGATAAAGTTTGGGAGTACATAAAGCATCTGGAAACTTTAGTCGATCATATGTTACAATCTAATTTTACGCTGTCAGATATTTGTTTACTTAAATGCAATATTTCCAAGCATCATTCGATGTATAAAGATATATTTTCACTGCCATTGAAGCATCGCATTATTACTTACTACCCTAATATATAAAAAAACAATCAGGTCCAGTAAGATTTTTATCGTGTATGAGATTCGAATAAAAAAACAGATAATTATAAAATTATACAAATGTTTGCGCTAGTAGAAAAAATGTTTCATTTTATATAACAAAAAAAGCTCTATAAAGTTTGCAAATTTACTATTACAAACGAAAAATTGTATAACTGATATGAATGTTTTACAAAAACATAATATAAAAAACAAATGCTATTACAATTCAATTCAGACTTTTTTAAATCATAGATAATAAATTGTATTACTTAGTGTTAAGTGAATATAAAATCGTTAAAGATAACCATTATAATTGTTTTATGGTACTGAATAATTTGTCAGCTACTATATTTAAGAAAATAGACTATTTTGAACTTAAGCCATTTCAGAATTATACTTTACCAAACGGTAAAAAAATTAGTTAAAACTAGGTTTCTTTAAGTATAGTAATTCTAGTGTTAAAATATGTTTAGAATGTTAGTTAAAAAGTTTTTTTAGATTTAAGATTTATATAATATTGTTTATTAAAAAATATAATTTTATTACAAACACAATAGTTTATCATTTATATTTAAGGATTAAGAATTACTTACTTTATTGTTTGTATCTGATAATAATAATAAAAAAAAAGGTAAAATTATATAATATTACACATATTTATTATTTTAATTATTAGTTTTTTTTATGTATCATATCATCAAAATAATGACATGAAACAAGGAATAAGGAAATGTTGTAAACCTACCAGTCCTGAGACTTCTTTCCCTTTTTTATGGCGAAATGCATAGTTTAATTAAGCCTTATCATAAAATACAATTTAAACAAATTTTTTAAAATTTTTAATAAATAATTTTAAAAAAATATCAGCATAAATTACCTACATTAAGTTACTACATTTACTGATTTTCAGTAAATTTTCGTGTAATTCAAGTGCATTATTTGCATAAATTCCACCAACATTTACTGATTTTCAGTACATTTTTTGCTTATTTTAGGTGTACATTTACTGATATTCAGTAAGTTTTGGTATAATTTATGCGCATGATTTGCATGAATCATTCTCACATTTACTCAAAAATAGTAAATTCTGGTGTGATTTATGCTGAATACTTGCATGGATTACACCAACAATTACTTAAAATGCGTAGATTGTGTGGTGTGAATTAAGCATCATTGGAATTAATTAAGAAAGTTTTCCTTGTTTTCGAATCATTTTTAATTTACTAAATTCAAGCGTTATTTTCTTAAATCAGGCAAATTTACGGTTGGCGCTAAATTGATAGGCTATTTTCTTGATTTATGCCAAGTTTCCTTAGTTTTTTCGTTCCGTGAGGTATAACGCTACTTTGAAGAACCCTACCGACGTCAACTCGCCTTGCCTCAACTCGCCTCGCCTCGCTTCACATGGCCTTGCATCGCCTCATCTCACCTCGCCTCACCTCACCTCATCTCGCCTCACCTCACCTCATCTCACCTCATCTCACCTCATCTCACCTCGCCTCACCTCGCCTCACCTCGCCTCAACTCGAATCAAACTCAACTCGCCTCAACTCGCCTCAACTCGCCTCAGGTCCGTGTCGTCCACTCAGCAATTATATCGCTGGTAATCTGATGAGTTGTTGGTTGATCGTAGGTTATGTCTGCGATACTGTGACAAGAGGTCTGTGGTGTACGAACGACATACGCCCGTTGTCGGCGTCGAGTGTCTGTCTGTGTGTAGACTTGGGTTGTTTGGAGGCTCTGATCAACGGCTTGTGGTCAATCAGAATCGTGAATGCTCGGCCGTCCAGAAAGTTATCGAAGTACTTGACCGCGCGCCTCATTGCCAACAATTCCTTGTCGTACGTGTCGTATGAGCGTTCGGATAACAGGTGGCGCTTGCTGAAAAACGCAAGCAGTTCCATTTTGCCATCGGCGAATTGATGAAGGACTGCATCAATTTCCGAGTCGCTGGCGTCCGTCTCCAGGATGAGATGGGCGTCCGTCACCGGATGAACCAGCAGTGTCGCATTGAGGGTTGAATCTGCTGTTAAAGTTCATTAGGTTAAGAAAGATTCGAAGGATTGCCTCGACTTTCCCTATCCATACCATATCGACGAATCATTATTTCGCTACTAGGAGCTTTTCGCCGTTATCGGCGTGGTTTATAGCTAATTGTCTCGATGAAGTGCGTAGTGGTCTTGCGGTTGGTCCTCGTTCCCAGATGTGGTTTGAGTTCTAGTCATGGAACATCGGCAGTTACGTCTGGGAACTGGTCGATGAGAAGGCCGGAAGAGTGCAAGAAATCCACGGCCAGAATAGGTCTGAAGATGTCGGCAACCGTGAATCGCCATTTGCTTGTCGGCGATCCTCGTCGGTTGATGGTGGTGGAGGGATCGAAGATGAATAGGCGGTATCGATGATTTGAGAGGGTTGCACAGCCGGTGTCCCATCATTCAGTTTTTTTGGTTGGTGTGAGTCCTCCGCACCCGCTTCGAGATTGGAGGAGCAGGGTGATCGGCACCTTCGAACCCTTGCACCGAACTTCCTATGATATTAGCACTTCCCGTCCAAAGCAGTCGGAGTGGATGATCGGGGCTTGGCATTTCCAAGAGACTTGGAACGAGCCCGGGAGCTTGATGACACGAGCTGTAATTTTATCAACTCACCCATTTCGGCCCTCTGTTTCCTTCGAGACTTGGAGCGAGAAGAACGGTTGTTCCTCTCCGATAAATGCGGCTTCTTTCGGATGAAATACTCGGGCATGCTTAGTGCATGTGTGCGCATTTGAGCGAGAACAGCGCTAGGTTTGCGATGGCCGAGAGACTATCCGTTCAGAATCTTCATACTGGTTTTCTAAGAACTCAGCGATGATGGCCCGGTTGACCATATCCTCATCAAAGGTTTCGATTACAGCGCGATCCAATAGCATCTTGGTGTGTGCTATCCACAGCTGTGAGTTGGTGCGCCACACAGGAGCGTTCTTTGGGCGCTTGGTGATTTGAGGCTGTTGCGAAGACAATCCGAAGAATATACTTTTATGCACCGATTGAAAACACGACCCTGAAACTCGCGATGTTGATCGCTCTGATGTCCCGAAACCGATGAAAAACTGATCGAACTTACTTGGACAACAATGTATAATAGTTCATCAACAGAATACACTTATTTTGATAATATATATTTTATTGTATATATTATTATACACTGTAAAATCGAATTTGCGGAAGTTCATCGAACTGGTAGGAGATAAGTTAACAGGAAAGCAGAAGAAGTATCATATATATGTAAATTGTTAAATACAGCTACTTTGTTTTCAGTAATGATAATTTTCATTGATTATTTAGTACCTACATACTATCTCGCCTTATGAGCGCCTCTGTTACTTTAATTAATCTGTTCGAAGCTACTTTGTACTAATATTGTTAATAAATAAATCAAATCAAATCCGAAATGTCAAAAGGTTATCTATTATTGAACTGACTTTATCGCAGCTGATTAACAACAATGTTTACAGAATTTTTCATTGATCGGAAAATTAAGTTAACAGGAATGCATAAAACGTAGCGAATCAGGAATATCAATGGAATTGGCAAATATATATATATAAAGCATACGCAGTAGATACACTTTTCTAAATACTTAATTTGTTTCTGCCGGTAGAAGTAAAGGAAGGAAAATGGCGCGAACCAGTAGCGACGAAAACACGCCTCGGCTAGACTGTAACTAGACACTGCAAACGCCAATCGGGATTTGTACACGACAATCACTCGCATCTCAGCTGTTGATTTTAGTGAAAATGCCTTTGCTGTAGTTGCTTATTTTCGCATTCAAGAAGGAGATAAAATTGAACTGTAACTAGAACTAAGGTAGCCTTCAAACAACGACTCGCAACAAACATTAGTATCAGCCACTCTAGTCCCATTCAAAATCGCTATATGTGGTCAGACTCAAAAACGGTGATCAGTTGGCTGAACTATGATTCAGGGTCGGAGAAATCTTTGAAAAAATTATAGAAGTGGAGATGGATTTCGACCAACCTTAATGTAGCTGACGAGACTACAAAATGGGAAAAGAAAACTCCAAAGTTTGACGCGTTTTGTCGATGGTTCACGAGCCCCGAGTTCCTGTATCAGACGGAATACAACTGGCCAACGAAGCTGTCTAAGCCAGACATAGCTATTGAAGATAAGATAAGACAAATAACTGTATTGAACGTCCATCGTATTTCAGTCTACCGAAGTCTAATAGATCCGGAACGATTCTCCAAATGGACGATCTTCCTCCCGTTCTTCCTCTCGTCGACATGCTTCTCTGAGCTTGTCATCTTCTTGTTGGCCATTAATGCAGTTTTGTCATTGGTTATCTAATTGTGATTGTTGCATCTTGATCCCTGGTGTGTTTCTGTTTCTGTATCTTGTCTCAACTCGGCAGATGCAGGCAATTCAACTGGTATTGCACGGCTACCGGAGGACCTGACATTACGACTGCACCACAACAGCAACCACCACAATCTCGAATTGGACCCAGTGGTCCAATCAAAGCTGAACGCCCTATGTGGGGCCATCATGGTTGCACTGCAATAAACAGTCGGTCTAACTAGTGGGAAGAGGGTAGCAACAGTAACTGGGATGATAAGCCACAGCAACAAGCTGCTGGCGGTGGTGCTGGTGGTAGTTCTTGGGGTGATTCACAGCAGCTGCAGTCTGGTGTGCCGTGGTCTGGTGTAAAGGCAAATAAACCTCCTGGCCAAGTATGGCCCGATGCCGGTTTGCCCGATCAGGGTGATTGGAATCATACAATGGGTTGTGGCTCAAAGAACAACCTATCCAAGCATATGACCCAGCAGCAGGAGCTGATACGTAGCAGCAAACAGTTCCGTTTGCTTGTTGAGCTAGGTTTTAAGAAGGACGATGTTGAGATGGCATTGAGAGCATGCAGTCTAAATATGGATGATGCCATGGATATGCTGAACCAGTCTCGTATGGCTACAAGTCAAGTGGACACTTGGCGTCATGAGAATATGGGTGGTGGAATACCACCAATAAATTCTGGATTTGATAACGTTTCCGGATTTCAAGGTCGCTTCCCACAGCAGGCTCAACAACAGCAACAACAGCAGCAGCAGTCTATGCCACCTCAGCAGTCTTACCAGCAAAACAACAATGTTAATCTAATGAATAACATGGGTGGTGCCAATCCAACACTTGCCTCCATTGGCAATATGCCACCACTACAAGCTCAGAAGTACCTAAGCGGTGGACCAGGTGGTGTCGGTCCAACTGGACCCTACAATAATAATCCCGGTTCTGGTACCCCAGCCGTTCCACCCGCCGGTCAACCATCCACTCAGCAACTACGAATGCTCGTGCAACAAATTCAGATGGCCGTACAGGCTGGCTATTTAAATCATCAGATACTCAACCAGCCATTGGCACCGTCTACACTGATCCTACTTAACAATCTTCTAAGCAACATCAAGGTAAAACTAGTTATATAGATGTTTAGTTTAGAGATTATTTTTTTTTTATTTCTATTCAGCAACTGCAAATAGCAAACGCCAACATAGGCCGCACCGGAATGAGTCAGGTTCAGGCATCAGTTGCCACCAATAAGCTAAAGCAACAGATTGCCGCTCTTCAAAGTCAAATTTCTGTACAACAGTCGATCTATATTAAGCAGCAGCAACAACAACAGCAGCAGCCACAACATCACCAACAACAACAAGGTAACGGTGGCGGTGGTCTATCATCTAATGCTTCTGGTCCAGACTATAACCGTGGCCAGAATCAGCCTGGCAGCAATGAACACATGAGTGCAAATGCACTGCAAGCCTCCTTTGCTGAAATGTCCATTAACAAGGTATACCACTAGTCTCTAGTTAATCGGTTTTATTTATAGACACTTCAATGTAGACATTTTGTTTCGTTTGTATAGGAGTCTCAACAGAGATCGTATGCAAATGTATCGGCCATGCGCATCAGTCTCGACTGAACCAATGGAAGCTTCCATCGCTTGATAAAGATATTGACGGTAACGATTTCTCACGGGCACCGGGCACAACGTCAAAGCCTACGATGTCCACGTCGCACGCCGCAATGGGTTCGCTTGGACTACAGGGCGATGGGTAAGTGATCAAATCTATTTTTATTTTTTTAATTTTATTTGCAGTGCTTTCTTTATACGTTTGCTGTCAAGTATTATTGGGGGAAGCGAATATGAAATAAGATTAGAACGTTCTCCTCGTTCTAAAATGATACATTTGGTTTTATCATGAGCTGGATTTGCACCAAAATTAAGTCGTAATTTAAAATATTTATTTGTACTGGAAGAAGATTAGGAGGACAACTGAACATCATCTGCAAAGAGGGTGTATATGGTCGAGTTCTGTAGGATTAGCGGTAGATCGTTGTTTATAAATATTAAAAACAGAACCGGACCAAGAAACGAACCTTGTAGAACTCCAGAGAGAATAGGAAGGAAAGAGTTCAAGTTACCAGAAACATCAACACACTGACTACGATTTGATAGATAGTTGGATATCAAGGTAACTGATGATGAACAAAAGACCACAAAGAAAACGCAACTTCTTACATAGAATTTTATGTAAGACAGTATCAAAAGCTAAAACTGGATTGGAACTTGTTATGGAGGTCAGCAGACATATACCCTTCCAGTTATCGCAGATGCCCAAGTCACCTTTCCTCGCAATTGGACGCCAATTTACGAAGCAAAGTCCTCCACTTGTCAACGAGGAAATTAGTTCCTCTCGTGTCTTAATGCAATCGGTCATCGTGTCTGTTCCGCCGAGGACGTCGTCCACATAAAAGTTTAGCTCCAATGTGATACTTTTTGCTTTCAAGATGCGCGAGTGTTTGAAGTGCCTTAATTGCAAGGTATGGATCTGCTGCTGTTCCATATGTCACAGTAGAAAGTTCATACACTTTCATTGGCACGTCGGTTATCGGTCGCCATACGATCAGCTGTAGCTGTGTGTCCGGTTCATCAACGACTATCTGCCTATACATATTTTCTAAGGCGACGCAAAATTTTCTCCATTGCATCATGATAGCCGTGAGATCGTCTTGAAGGCGCGGTCCATTGAGCAGGTCAATCGCATGCGGTTGCATTTACTACGGATCGGCTAATTCTAGACCCATAATGTGAGGCCAGTGATATCCAAACATTTTCGACAATCGCCCAGTACTAATGGACATATATCCACAGCAAACCCGGGAGTTAGAAGTAGAAGTTTTTTTTTAGCGAAACAACATGGTTTGGTCTATCCTTCTGACAGCCATTCGGTACTTTGTTGCTTTGTTTCATGGTCGTATTGGAAGTTGCATGTATCGTCACCAGTTACAATTGATTTCAGCCAGTGGGGGATTACATTCATCGGCGCTAATGACGTCTCTTGTAATGTAAATTCGATTGCATTTATTTAGAGTCATAAAAACAAATTGCAAAGTCCAACGAGTCTTCATTTAAAATATTTATCGAGTTTGCCGTGCTGTTATTCATCTCTTTTGTACTGTTCTGGGTTCTAGAATTTTTAAGATTCAAGTTTTGTTTTTTTTTTTGGCTTATACAATAATTAGGATTATAAAAATATAAATTACATCATGTTCTATATTTCATTTAAAAAAAAACTGTTCAATTATAAATTTTGCCGCGCTCCTATTCATCTCTGTTGTAGTTTTGCAAGTCGACAAACATTTCTGGGTTTTACATTGTTTGAGATAAAGGATTTTTTTAGCTTAAACAATAATTTAGAATCATTAAAAACAAATTGGAGTGTTCTAGCGTACGTTATAAAACAAAAGTTCAATTATAGATTTGGTTACGCTCCGAGATCTTTCTTGCTATTATATTCGGAATCGTGAATCATCAAAGCCATTATCAATCTATTGTGCGAGTGTATATTTCAATTAATGGCATACATTTTCCGTTAATTAAAATCAAATTATTAAACTGGTTTCAGAATGAGGCTATTAATAGCAAGAGGAACTTACTGATTTAAAGTGATATATAATAGGTATACATTCGAAAAACCGTGAATCGTAACTGGGACATCTCTTCCGCCAGCAACGCAATCCCCAGTAGCCGACTGGTTGAAAAAAAAATTGTTTAAGAATCCTTTTTAAGGGTTTTTACATATCTCTTGAACTGACGCTTGTTTAGTTATCAAATGTAAGCTGATCTGTGCCGAAACTCTCTGAAAGCTTTGTCGTCGTATTTTTTCCACAAGATCTATGAGGGTGTCTTGCTTTTTGTCCCTTGGTGGCGGTGGCGCTTTATATTGTGACTCATGTCTCATGTGGCCTTCTAATTCTCTCTTCTTATAGAAATTTATAGAATCTATATTTAATTTTGATTCTGTTTAACAGAACATGGACGTCGGGACGCAGCGTCAACGATGGATGGCCAGATGTATCCGAGGTGGACAGCAAAGAATGGGCAGCCGCACAGGCTGCTGCCTCAGCGTACAGCGATATGGTGCCAGAGTTTGAGCCTGGTAAACCATGGAAGGTGAGATTGTGTATAGCTGTTAAGTTCTTTCTATTTACCACCCTCTCATTAAGGGTTCGCAGATGAAGAGCATCGAAGATGATCCAAGTATTACACCGGGCAGTGTCGCACGCAGTCCACTCTCGATCGGCGGAGCTGATCTCTTTGCATCTGTAAGCAAGCCATCGCCAACGGAACTGCCACCATTAAGTCTTTCATCATCTACCTGGAGCTTCAATCCATCGAATCAACAGCAGAATTTTAACAGGTAACGTATTCCGAATAACGGTTTAGATGAATACATTTCTAAAATGTCTTATTTTATTCTAGCTCAAAACTTTTATCGAAAGGAAATAACTGGAATGATGGACAAGCAGCACAGTCTACGGCTACGGCTTCTGAACTCTGGGGTGTACCAATGAAGACAATGGGTCGTGGTCCACCACCCGGTCTAAGTACCCCCAAGAATGCGTCTATTCCAGGCTGGAATGGCAATAATATGCAGGGACGTAATTCCAATTGGAATAATGGCAATGGTTCCTGGCAATCTGCCTGGCTTTTACTCAAGAATCTTACAGCCCAGGTTGTTGAAAAGCCTAACTCACATCGTACTGATTATAAGTTTTCTGTTTGTTTATTTGTTATTAGATCGATGGCAGCACACTTCGTACGCTATGTATGCAACATGGTCCACTGCAACACTTCCATCTCTATTTGAACCATGGTATTGCCATGTGCAAGTACAGTACTAAAGAGGAGGCAGCAAAGGCCCAGATGGCCTTGAATAACTGTGTGCTCGGCAATACAACAATTTGCGCTGAGTCGCCTAGCGAATCTGAGGTGCAGAATATTTTGCAGCATCTTGGCATGCCACCGGTGGTCCAGCAGCAGCAGCAGCAGCAGCAGCAGCAGCAGCCACAGCAACAACAATTGGCACCGTCGAGTATTGTTACCGTAGGACCGATAGCCGGAGGTCCAACCGCATGGCGTCAACAGGGTAACCAGGGCAACCAGCAGTCGGCCAGATCAGCAGGTTTGTTAATTTAGTTTTAATTCTACGACTACGACATTTAAGATGGATTCGATTATTGGTTTATTTTTTTTATTTAATTCTGATTTATTCAATTTATCATCTTCTATATATAGCATTCGCATTAGGTATACTGTTTTAAATATGTACAAGAAAAAAGAAAATATTAGGGCCAAGAAATTAAAGTATCCAAAATATGTATGTATGTATGACCGTCTGCCAGAGGTAACTTATCAAAATAAGGTCATATGCAAGTATTGGGTGTCTCTTGGTTTTGGTATAAATAGAGGCCGAATGAAGCTTGAGTCGTCAGTCAGTGTTTGGATACCAATGAGTACCGTCGCTTTCGTAGTTTCTCTTATCCTCAAAACAAAAATGGTGGTTCAGTAAGGTTATTTTCCTTTTACTAACACGAATACTAAATACACTATAAACTTTTAATGATATTTTTCTGACTCATAACGTATTTTACCGTTTCAAGAACACTAATCTAATTTATGGTACATCAAAACTTGGCAAAATGGAATAGAAATAAAAGGTCACTGAGCGGCGACTATTTCATCGAGGAGGCAATGAGTCAAAATTACTCTGATTTGACTCATCATTTTGAACCCCAACTAAAACAGAATCATCATTTAGTTTATCGAAACATTTTTATTTAACTTATTTGGTGCTCGTTGATCCAGTAAAATCACATCTCGACTTATGCAAATTTTGCGTTTCTCCGGTCGTAACAACTCATTGCTTTTTGTGTATCGGCATATCCCAGAAAAAAAAGTTTTTGATGATTTCTTATCCAACTATTTCCGACTTGCTGCTGGAATGTGTGAATCAGCGCTGATATTCCAAATATTTGTAACTTCTCCAAGTTGACTTTGTGGCATGTCCACAATTCTTCCGGTATTCGATTAATGATGGTGAATTGCTTCAACCCGGGATGGGCACTGGGCACTGACGCCCTGCTGCGTCGAAACCTCTTTAGACATAAGTCCGACTACATCTTTAATTTTTGAGATACGTTATGCTGCTGCTTTTCTCTCAACAAACGCTCTTGCTGCAATTCCTTGACTCGAAGATGTGTTACGGTTACTTTTTTTCTCTGCCAGAATTGAGAGAAGGCTCTCGCAGCGGTGAACACTGATTCAACTGAATCATGCTCTATGTTCTGCATGCCTATTTCAGATACTCCACACACTAGCAGGACTGCGTTGTGCGCTTCTTCAAACTGTGCCCATTGCTTTACCAACTCATCTCTTTCCAGCTCTATCCTGACACGCCTTGCCTGACTTCTGCCTCTTCTGACTTTCACCATTTGGCAATTCGAAGGATACCCTTCTTGGTCGCTTCACGAGGGTTCAATGACTTGGTTGAGACTCTTTATTATAACTAAAAAAACTCATCAGTAACCATAACAGTTTTTACAGCAGAACTTCTTTTTGTGATTGTGTTAGTATTGATGTGTATAAAATGAAATGTGTGTAAATGAAAAGTAACCATTCACAAAAGCAAGGATTGGCGTAATAATAGTAATTGTAGTGGTGCATCATAGCCAAAATAAAGTGCCATTCACAATGATACAGTAAATTTAAAATTATATCACACTATCTATGTTAATGTATATTTTTTATTAATATTATAGGCTCAGATCCCTGGGGCACCGGCTCAATGTGGCCCAGCACAAATTCGGCCACCATGTGGACACCATTGGACGGTACCGCTGAGCGTGGTACACCATCCAGTCTCAATTCATTTCTACCAGAGAATCTACTCGGTACAGAGATGAACTGATGACCAATGCGAAGACGACCTCAACCCTATTGACAGGAGTCTATCAACCGATCCAATCAGCCATCATATTCGTTATGTCGTTCGTCACCGTATTTTATAAGTGATACCAACAAACGTACAAAAAACAAGGTCTATAGCAGAGAGAAACGATTAAAGAAAAATAACTAAAAACTGTAATAATTAACTCGTCTCGTTGTCGTGATATATATAACAAAAGAAAATAATAATATTAATAGAAATAACAGACTTTTTGTTTGTTCCGCTTATTTGAAAACATTGAATTTATGTTTTATTTTGATTTATATATTTATATATAAATAATTATTTTTATGTTTAACCGTTTCGTGCGTGCAATATTATATTATAATATTTATAGATGTGATCGAAATAATATAATAAATGATAAATTGCACGTAAGAACGAATATAAATTAATTAGTAAGTAATCATACAGACACACATATATACACAATACACAGACAAAAATAAAAAACAACACATAAATATTTTATATATATATTTTTATGCTTTGTTATTATGGTTGTTATATAGAGATATAATGTGAGGTGTGTAGTATTTTGTTATTGGCTCATAGATGAGTGAGATATCTGTGTACTCAACAGTAATGATTGTTTTATAGTTGTACACAAATTCCAGATATATATTCACACAAAAACACACACACGCACATATGTACACTACTACTTTATACACGAATCAATGCATCGTCGCTGCGTTGATGGCCAATGTGATAGTTTGGTTGATAACCGACACCCAAAGCCTTCTTTTAACAACAAACCAAAATTCAAACAAAAAATGATAAATTTCGGTAGTTTAAGTCTCAAGCACATAACCACATAAACACAAACAATGCAATGCAAAACAACAAAAAAAAAACACTAACACCACAATCATCAATTCAGCCAGTATATGCAAATGCTGAATAAAACGGCCAAAACGTATATAAATTACACTAGATGCATTAAAAACCCTCCACTCGCGTTTATTTGGCGGGAACGCAAACGATTTTATATTTAACATTAAATTGAAAGACACACACATCCACACGCGGTCATCAGGAGAAAAGACCATTTGATTAGACTTAAAATTAGACTAAAGCATTATTAATGAAAACAACAAAACTATAATAATTCAAGAACCTACCTAATACACAGTCAGCATTATCATATATTTTAAGACGATTTATCGGTGGAACTAAAGAAAAAACACATACACATAAAAACAGGCACACACTTACATACACACCGACACACAAAAACCTATTAACTCATTACAGTGTTATAAATTAGAATAAGATAACAAAAACCAATGTGGCATAGCCACCACGTATTGAATTTATTAATGTATAAACTATATATGTATGTATAACTATTCATAGATTATATTTAAGAATACAAAATATACGTACACCTTATATATATATTCAATATATACATATACAAACACACACGCATACAATTAAAGAAAAAGAGAAAAATCTATATAT
>JANSTU010019807.1:0-13670 GCA_027564075.1 Bolitophila hybrida
TGAATAATAAAAATGAATTTTGACAAAAAAATGTGTTTTTCATTGAAACGATACGAACTTTTCAGCCGACCTGTTATCTTGCTATTTTATATTCGGAATCATGAATCATCAATTCAAAAAACACTTCGGTCTGCCGGCCGGGATTGAACCGTCGACCTTCGTCGCTATGTGACATATGACATATTATACAAATTATTTAATGTATATAAATAAAAAAAACTGAATTGATATCTTTTAAAATATATGAATTTTTATTTTTAAAAATATAAAAATGAATAAAGAAAATAATGAAAACCAATCCAATAACTTTTGCACCTTGATTTGTAAAAGCAAATGTAATTTAGTTGTTTGTCACCCTCGTGTTTACTAAGCACACACTCCAAATGCCAGCACCTCATATTAATCTAAAACAAAGAGTCCGGTCGGTATATCCTTTCAGTACTGCGCCTAAACACAGACAAACACCTTAAAAACCTACCGTGAAACGCGATCCCTTGTCTGCGCAATACACACAATATACATACATACTATATTATAAGAGGAAACTTCCGAATTTCTATTAATATCCGAAACGACTTTGTTTGCGCTTTGTGTGAACTCCAGTCGAATGCATATAATATGTGCATTTTTCCTTTTATCGCAGGAGAAGAAGGAAAAAACTCACTCACATACATCTATACACTTCCGAATTTAGTGTAGAATTTCCGGTCAATTATATTCGTTCTCCCCCAACGCGCACCGGAAACAAATCCCAAACATCTGTCAATTGGAAATCAACTTCTTTGTGTACATCAGCTGAACGCACTGAGAATGTGTACCTTTATGTATATTCGGTTTATTACTTTGGAAAATACCTTGTGTGTACCTTTAATTATATTTGTTACGCATAAATTATTATTTTGTTATTTTTGGAAATACGCAATTAAACTAATTTTCTCACCACTTTATGCCAGAGTAAATACCTTCTTAAAAACGCGCACATTTTCAGTCGAATTAAGGAAATTCCCCTTATTTTATTTCCGAAAATACCAAAAATATTCACAAAGTAAGTATGCACATTTTTTTCATTTCTAAATTTATGACTCTTGATGATCTTCGCGAACAGTTGTCGACCATATGTGCGCTGGCGTATTTCTATTTATATGTATATATTTGTGTTCGGATGCGTTTTTCACCTTAACGCCATCCATCTGGAGTTGTTCATTTATTATTCCTGACCAAGAAACCGAATGCATTTTGTATATATTATATATATGGTATATATGAATGTGTGTGAATATGTATCATTAAAGAGTCTTTGTTTAGTATGTTAGTATGTTATGTATGCGTATATCCAAGTTTTATTGAGTATCGTAAAATATGCCAGGCATGTTTGTTGTCTTTGCGGCCGTCGGCCATGAGTTTTTAGGTAATTTGCAAGATGTTCGGCTTTTCCACCGTTTGAAGGTGTGAAACGAGATCTATTAGCACTTTTTTTCTGTTTCATATATCAAAAATTGCTTACAATAAATGTGTGGGAGTATTTGTTTCTGAATTTAAGAAATTAAGGGATAATTAGAATAATTGGATAATGTGTATCATTTGTTATTATTGAATACTATAAAATATTCCACTTTGTTTTATATAGAAATTTAAAGATATGCTTATGCTTCTACGGTTTTTCGATGCCGTCGAACAGTATGTCACATATATACATAAATATACAATTCAACATGTTCTATTTATACACAATTACAAAAACTAAACAGATATTAGAACATTTCCAATACATGCTTGTTTTTTTTCTATAAAAGTTGTTTCCTCAATTTAATCTGATTGAAACCCAAAATGTGATTATAGTTTGCGATGATCTAATGATAATTCTTATGAAATTTGCGCGGTCAGCAACCTGATCCCGGCTCCGTTTTTTTAGCCCCATTATTATTGGTAATAAATTTCCAAGCTGACAGGCAAGCACGTATTATTTTCTAAACAAGATGACTTGCTTCCATGTGCATTGCCAAGAGCACTACATAGATAAATAAATCAACAAGAAATGCGAAGCAGGATTTCTTAGAAATGTACTTGGAAGTCAGTGTTTTGATGTGCAAAGTTTGCGAGTTCCAAGATGTAGCTCCATAGACAATCAACCTGCAAAGTTGTTAGAGTCGCGTCAGGGCAAATTAGGACTCCCAACCATCGGGATGTGTTATTATTGTTAGAGCACAGTAGCTCCAATAGGAGTAGCGCAGCACAAATAGCACATTAACATGACCTGACTAATCGTGTAAACGCGTAATGGTCAATGAATCCGGTGTGCGACATCGCACACTGGTCCTATGTCCTATGGATTATAGGATCCCATGAGATGATGACTCAGAGAACATGAGTTTGTTGAAAAGATAACTTGGTGATTGTTTGACATATATGAATGCAGCATCGATATTTAAAAAAATCTCTAAAGAGAAAATCAGAGTATTTTGTCCCTGAAATTTCCGAGTTGGTCGTATTTGCAATGACGAAAGTCAAATCTAGTACATAGCTAGACGTCATCCACAAATAAATGGTACTTATGGTATCCGGCGTTGAGAAATAGGTGTGAATCTTTTATAAAAAGTGAAAAAAGCACCGAGCCAGGTAGCTTGTAAAAAGCGAGACAGACAAATACTTCTATGTATGCATTGACTTCTTTCAACAAGGAAATTTTAAATAAGCTAAAATGCCGATAAACTGAAGTTAAAATGAGAAACCAGTGTATTGCATAGAATCGAGTGGGAGACTGTATCGAAAATCTTAGAGAAGTCAAGTAGAATCAGAAAAGTAATGTTTTTATTTTCAAGCTTGTAGTAAATATCAACTTTTAGAAGAGTTGATTATGAACCATGGTGATATCGCATTTAGGTGAAAAATACTGGATTTTAGCACAAATAACTATTATGGCTGCTCTGTTTGGAAGACCTTGTAACCCTGCATGGTTTGCCGCAGAACGATTATTTTTCCAAATTCGTCTGGCTAAGTCGCTCAAATGGTGCAGTTTGAACTCTATAGAGTTAATCCAGGGTTGCGGAATTGTTTATTTATGTTTATTTAATAGACTCAGAGCATGCTCTTCACAACAATAAAGAATTGAATCCTCACCTAAGAAACTAAACACGGATTTCCAATGTATAGGTCAATTAAAGAAGATCCAGAAGAAATGAGGTGTGTGAATTTTAGAAATTAAATAAAGTGAATTTAGAGAAAAAAAATTGAAAGAATCGTCCACCGAAAAAAAATATAACAAAAAAGTCTTACAAAAGCCAAGTGAAATATATTAATATGATTGTTAGATCCGTGCAGTGTCCAGTATCGGTTATGATATATTACATATTGCATGTCTTATTATTCAGACTTAAAACGAAGACGTCAAAAAATATTATAAATCAAATAAATATTTTTCAAATGGTTTTTTATTGTAAATTGGTCCTCATGATATGTCACCATTCCGATTCCTTGTAGAAATTAAAATGCCGCAAGAAAGAAGGAGAAATATTAAGCTACACGAGGAATAATTAAATCTTAATGAAAATATGGTATAAAATTAAAAAAAGAAAAGAGTTGGCGCAAAAAAAAACTTTTTGATTCATTATCCCATTAGGAAGAACAGATTATTGTTTTCCTAATTTATATGTATTAATTAAACAAGAAAAGTGCCTAATATTTTTTTTAATTGCCATCAATCAATATGTTTGTGTATATCTGACCATTTCCAAAAAAACGTTTTCTATTGAAAATTTTCTGAAATCTGAAACATTCTGTAGATTGAATTATATTAATTATAATTTGATTCAATAATCTGTGCTCTAATTTTTAATACTCAAAATTAATTAATCGATAAACAGATTCATATTTAGGCAACTGGATTTATTTTATATACAACATGGTGTGCAACATCTATTACAGGTATCCAAGAAAGAGATAAAAATACATATTTAGCGAATATAGATATAGATAGATAGACATTTTTACTTGATTAAGTCTAAAACGGCTGAATATTATTGATTTGCCTAACATACAAATACAAAATATATAAAAGGCCCTCCTCATTGATAATTTTAGGCAAAAAAAAACTTAAAAAGCATATGCGGGTACCACAATGTAAATATTTGCACCGGTGCTTCTTCGACGATCCTGCTGTTATCGATTTGCATGATCGCTGATCAATCAACACAAGAAAACGACGACGAGTGTGCACTCAATAACCTGAATTAACAACTGCTCTCAACCAATGCAAATCGTGATAGCGACCGCAAAGAATTTAAAAAATAATCGTCAAACAAAAATATACATACATATAATATTCTGTAAGCGACGACATCCCGTTCGTTTCGAATGCGCTGTCAAGCCAGGTGGTAGTTGCAGAGCAAGGGTATTTGCTCTTGATCAGAGGGTATGTTGCCAGCGCTGTCGAAGTGCTCCGATCGGAGTATTTGTACTCCGATTGAAGTCCCTGTGCACCCGGACTCCTCCACTTGAAAACGTACTCCGCTTTCATTACATTTCTTACATAAATTGCAGATTTGCTTACTATATGTTAATATATTTAAAATTTAAATAAAATGTAAATGCACATACTGGGCGCGTAACCACTGTATCCATAATTATAGATAATAAAATTCTATTGAGCATATCAAAAATTTAAAATTTTTTACTCCCTTCTATTTATAAACTTCGACAGTACTGTATGTTGCTATTCGGTTATTTTTGATATATGCCTCCTCGCAAAATCGGACTACCTCGTACTCAGCATACACACATGTATGTTGGGTTGACGAACCTTTTTCCGAAAAGTGGACTAAAAAACCCCTGTTAAATGTACTCTCATGTATGCGCGTATACACGTATACATACATATACGATTAGTGCAGTATCATTTTACCAAAATCTAAATCGTCCTGCGCATTGCTTTGCTCTTCTGAATCGTATACGCGTGCGCACGCACTAAATACACATGCATGGCATAAATACACATATATAGGGAGTGTATTAAATACACATGTGTGTGTACGCTTATTTGTGTGCATATCGAAGATACGAAAAAAGCCAGTGGTTTTGTTGTTGTTTGTTTGTGACTGACATCTGCCGCACGAGCAACCTTTCAGAATGTCTGGCTCTCATTGGTCGGTGGCGCGTGGCCGCTGTTTTGGATTCTATTCACGCGCATATACTATACAGTATACACGCATCTGCTGCTCTGACTAAAATGCATAATTATATATATATATATATATATATATAAAACATGCGAGAGCATTTCGATTTGTTTTTTTTCTGTTGATATTATACATTTTAAAAGTATATAAGACGCGTGCCTGCCAAAGACAAATACGCACATTTGTAATATGTTGTGGGTTTTTTTTTCTTAAAGAAAGTTCTTTCCAAAGAATATGGTCCAGTGTGTCTACATGTAGATATATTTTGTTTTAATCTATATATTATATGTTAAAAAGATTCTGCAAAAAAGTCATGTGGCACACACTTACTGCATGTATAAGTATATCCGTTTTTCTATCTTATAAGTTGCGAAGAAATCACTTGCGATGTCAACACTTGACTTGTCGTCCGTTTTCTTTGTATACTTCGCCGGAAAGACAGTGCGAAAACATAGGTTTCTAGATTCAGCGGAAGCGCATGTGTTTAACATTAATTATTGTTTCCTTCATGAATACGAATATGTATGTAGGTGCTGACTAATTGTAGGAAATGTTGTTATACTAATTTGATGCTTCGAGTATTTTGCTATAATACACACATATTAGGTATTTTATACATTCTAAAGTCAAATTGCGATTTATTTTAATTTGATCATATATATAATCATATACATCTTAAATTTAAGGAAGATTGATCGTAAGGTTTTGATTTCATTACAGGCACACGTACAAATAAAATATTTAAGTAAAGACATGATAAACCGTATACTATACTATTTAACTTAACTTAACTTTAAAAAATGTCCAGAAAAAAATATAGCAAAGAGTTACAGCAAATTTATATATAACGATGAAGGCGGTTCCAGTAAAAAAATGCCAAGCTATTGTCATGAAAAAAAAACGAAGTATCTACATTTTCTAGCCTTTATGTAAATATAAGAGAAAAACATGTCAGATCGAGTATTTTTTACTGATTTCAAACTAACTGACTGCAAAAACTTTATAGTGCATGAATAATCTTAATAATGCACAATCTTATTGGTCTTCATTTATATTGTTTGGCAGTTCTATTTAGAACAGTACAGTAATGAATATTTTATGCAATGTATCACCACATCAACTCACCACACATGCCGTCCTAATATTTTCATTCATAAATAAATCAAAAGGGATAACAAACAAAAACTGTGCTGCTGTGTATCTAATAGAAATTCACCTCATTTAGTTTTTCGTGGCTTCTTCCTATAAATCTTCCATTCGTTTTTGTTTTTGTATTCATTATACTAAAATAAATCATGCAAAAAATGCATGAAATGTGATGGTATCAAAAAGACATTATAAATGAAGAACACAAAACACGTGACCTAGCAAGTTTTTTATTGATTTTAAAACAAGAAATAAAGACTGTTGGGTTTTATAAAATGTTACATTATAGTAATGAAAAACAATTGTACCAAATTATATATAGCATTAAATAATTGCCGTTTTATCTTTTTTTTCAATAAGTATAGGACAAAAAAGCGCAATCTATTGTTCATCTTAACTGCGACTATAATGTTTTTTTTTCTAAAGTGGATAATATTATACATTTTAATAAAAAAGAATTATTATATTTTTAGTTTTTATTCATATTATAATAAAGTGATAATTTAAAAAGACACATAAACACAAATATAATGTCAAAGACAATTGCATATACAGAAGTTCATTAAATTTCATTTTGGAATAATAAATAAGTACTCTTTTTTTCCCATACTTAAATATGCCCCCAATCAAAATTATATGTACATATGTACATAAGTTCTCCTTTATAACAGCCGTTATTTATTGACATTTGTTCGTATTGTCTTACGATCAAAAACGATCACTCGACCTCAGCTCATCATAAATTCGCTCACATCCAACCACCATCGAAATGTCTCCTCCGCAAACCAACGCATAATTTTTATACGGATTGCATTGCATCAATGCATTGAAGAACTGAAAAAGTGAAGCACGCTTACGATAAAATTTCCCTCCTTTGGCGCGTGCGTACGCTGCTGCATATACAATATGTGTATCTTCTTTTACTAATACATATATACTCACACACACGTACACCCATGAGCATGATACAACCGTTACCTATATGTTACGTGCTCACATACACACACACATACAAACAAACACCGCCACCGTATATACGCATACAAGCAATTGTGCCGCGTCGATCGTTAAGCATAAAGCATAACCAGACAAAACCTCTTACAATTCAGTTTCTCATACAACGTTGAGCGAGTAGGTCGTGTTTGCTGCTTATACAGCACATTTTCCGGGGGGTTGATTTTTTTTTCTATACACCCGTTTTAGTTTTGCGATTCGGTTTTAATTTATTTAATTCAGTTTAGTTTTCGATCGCGAATCAATAATCCGCGTTATGTGCTAATATAACAAACTCAGCGCCAAGAAGGATTACCGTTTGTCTGTAAGCGCGCCCGTGTGTGTGTTTTTTGTGTTTATATACGAGTCACCGCAGTTTATTTGCCGGTGCTCAACCCTTATCTCGTGCTAACTCAGTCATATGGGTCTATCCAGTGTACAACGCGAACAGGCCGATTTGGGGTGCCACTGCAAAAACGACGATGTTTTTGCTCCAATAAAGAGCAAAATGAAGGTTTTCAAGAAGATCAAGAAGCGTATGGGATTAGGTTAGTACATCCACACTAAATAAACAATAAAAAAATGTATAATCATATCGCGTTTTGTAAATAATTATTCGTATTATAAAGAATAATAAACAAAGCGCATTTCATCAATGAGCCTCCATTCACACTTCATTTGCCTCAATTTCTCGTGCTTAGAGCGTAAACAAACCGTTTCTTCCGCCGGTCGAGCGCCTCGTTATAGCATTCCTGCTTGTTTATCACCGCTCACGCAATCGCGTAGACTTTATTTCCCAGGGTTTTTTTTCGGTCATATCTTTTCGAGCGTATATACTTTGTTTATCTTAATGTTAAATTTATCGCAACATCCATCCGTGCAAGCATGTGACCCCCATGCGATGAATTTGCTTTGCAGAATCTGCGACAGATGTCTTAACATAAATATTAATATAATTTATAATTAGTATATTTTTATTATTGTATATTCACCGTGTAGTCAGACCAACGCAAAGCGCTCTTGTGTAATAATGTCATCGTCTTGTATTTCGTCTCAGAGTTGGTCTTGTATATTATGTACATATGTATAAATTTCATTGGTATACACAGAAATAATTTAGAATTGTAAATATTTGCGATTGCTCATGCGCGCGGTGTTCTTAGAAGTGCGCAGATAAATTAAGCGTAAACACTTTATGAGACTTCGTGGTTACGCGATGTTTACACAATTCTGATATGGCAACACTAGAATGTTTACCCTAAATAGTTATTGTTTTGCTTTAAATCCTCTGAAGATTATTATGTACATAATAAATGTAGCTTGTAGAGTTATGTTTGTGAGCGGATAGGTCGGGAATAAATTTCAAGTGGAACATCTGTCGAGATTTGCTTTATATATACAATTCGTACCCTCGCTGGGGAGCAGCAACCCTAATCGAATTTACGTGCGGTGAACGCCTACACAAAGAGGGTGTTTTCATATGTACACAGCAGTAGACAGTATTTTAATTGCGCTGGGTGCGCTCTAGATAGAGTGTCACGCAAGGGTTGTCGTTGCCACATATACTCTTTTTTTACGGTTTTAAAACATTTTATTTACCATGGTTTATGTTGTATCTCGATTTCTAAATCTTTCGCGTGATTCGCCAAAGTTAATTGTCTTGAACCCGCGTGTCTTTCAGATGCTTGCGCTCATGTCGATCAATCGTGTTGTTCCATATTGACATTTCGGAGATATATACTTCGAGATTTGAAAATTGCTATGTATAACTGTAGAATTTTCTTACATACCGTTTTTTGTGTATTATTTATTTCTTCATCTACATCTTATATTATATAGCTGTATACAGCATAGGCGTGCTAGAAATTAGTTATGTAGAATCTGCCGTGTCACGATTTCAACATGATTATCGAAATTATATGCTCGTGCACACTTATATAATATGCGCGCACATTGTCTTGTATTGGCTCGCGATCGCGCAATTTAATCGATTGCGTACTTAATTATATACACACCAGAAAAAAACCCAGTCGATCGCATCGATCGTTTCTCAATTATACGTATATGCAGATAATCAATACATGTATATACGCAAACAAGTAAGTGTCTTAAAGACAGATGCGATCGCATATCAAGATCATTTAGTCGCGATCGCGCGAGTGCCTGATCATTTTAGTCACCAATATCACTTGTCGGTGTATTTGTCAGTTCACCTGTCATTATCATTAAATTAATTAAATTTGCATATATATATATATATAAATAGCTATGGCCGGCTGGTTTGTATTAATAATATTGAGAGGAAGTGTGCTCCGGTGCGTTTGTTTCTGGTGTTCTCGTTTCTCATGGTCTCGTGTAATATATGTACATAGAATGTACGTTATATATATATATAAAAATTATAAATAGTATGTAGAATATATAATCCAAAACGCACGCAACACAGGTTTTCCCATAATCTAAATACGCCTGAATTAAAGATACAGACACAAAAAAACTCAAACGTATTTTCCCATAAATACATAAATCTTGACACACAGAAAAACCCAAAATGCATTTGGTATATTTTCACTTATGTATAGACGAACATCTGCACCACCAAGCGCATCCCTTATAATATGTGCACGGTGTGCCGTCGTTGTCTGTGATTATTCTCGAGACCATTTTCAAATCTTTTATGAAATCGGTACAGTGAGATTTTCTCAATACGCGAAGGGATCGAAACACACACCGAACGCAATGACCAGATGGAAAGGCACACTGTGAAAATACATTATTGAGTACCCTTATAGGTTTGTTCGGTTACCTTTAGCGGGCATATGCACTTTTTGTGTATACCTATATGCTGTATAATATATACACAAAAGGTGTATCACTGCAGCCAAAACAGCTGCTTTCTTATGTATTTACTATATTTTTCTTTCGATCCATGCATTTTTTTTAATAAGCGGGTCATTTCTGAGATTCGATGGTCGTTCGTTCGTTTTTGTACCATTTTAATATTATGCGGTTTGGTGTAATTATGTAGTGCTTTCATGATTGTGTACGGCATATGTCACACATGCTATAGCATAATTCACTTAATGAGTAATAAGCGTGCGTAGACTTATTAACGCAGTATTAAATTTGCATAACTCGCAAATCAGCAGATGTCGCACAGCCACACGAGCCTCGTCGTTCCAAATATAATTACATGCCATCCCATCGCCACGCCACGCGCCAGGAGACAAGATCGCAAATTTTGTAAAACAACAAATACAAAATTTAAATTTATTTATTTCGTATCTTTTAAAATGGTGATAATTTTTGATCGCCGTTCACAATTTCGGCTATAGTTATTAAATGTAATCTTTATTACTGTGATCTTTTAAACAGCGATCGAATTGCATGATATTTTTAAAAATAATAATCATTAACAAAATCGCGATCTTTTTATGTATATACCAAAAATAGGCTTTGTACATTCTACATTATGTACTCAGCCCAGCATTATGTTGTATTTTCATAAACCAAGCGATAAGACACGCTCAGTGAAGACCAAAATATATAAAAATAACAAAATTAAATATGTACGCAGTGGCGCGCCAACATGTTCCACGCAATGCGCATATTTCTCTTTCATTCGAATGTGTAGTTATCGAAGCGTTAACACCAGCCGGCAAGCGTGTAAAAATGATACAAAAAAAACACACATAAAATAATTAATTTACATTAATTTATTTTTTTACAATGTACTAGATTTCTACTCATACCAGGCAGGATGTACAGTTGTACACAAACAATTGCCATAGTCAAGCGCAATTTCAATTATATATCTAAACACATACGACACGCCAGCAGTTGAGTTGATAAGAAATGAGAATTTAACCTTTTCACTCGAGAGCTTGTTACTTGAGAATGTTTTGTTTTCTTAGAACAAAACTACAGAAAAAAGGCTTTCGCTTTGTTAACACTGTGCGGCGCATGTTTGCGCGGCAGATTAAGAGTCAAGTGCCTGCTAATGCATTTTAATCTCTCCTCGTTAAAGGAGTGCAATGCGCTTAGGGTACTTATAATAATACAAAATTATGTGAACGCACAAAGCTGGGGCTAATTGCTGAGCTAATAGACGATCTGTGTACAAGCACTGCCATTGTGTCCGCCATTATTTCAATGCACACACAAAACCCTACAAAAACATCATAAAAACAAAAAGGTCGAATGTGATCAGGGAAATGTGCTGTACTCAGAATTCACCTGTTGTGGTTCAAAATATAGAATTTGGTCAGGATATGATGGGTTTTTTATGTGAGTATTAGTGTGTGTATTTGTGTGCGCGACACCTGCTTCAATGTGATCGTTCGTACACGCAGGTGAGTTTGCGTTAATCAGCATATATATTTTTAATCGACTTTTTATATTTTGAGACTTGGGTTTTTGGTTAGTGCACCCGCTGCTCAAGGTGCACATGCACATGCGGGCAACAATTGTATTTTTTAAAGATCATTTGCGATCGCAGCGATCATTTAGAATATATGTAATCAAGATGGGAACGCAATAGAATACTTATTTAGAATATAATTAAAAGGCATTTATACTATCCGTATATCTGGCTTTAAAATTGTTGTCGCTGTGATTAATGATCACGCTATGCTTACTTTTTCATGATCGACCTATAACTCTTCCCTTTTTTTGTATAGATCACATCTCCCATATACGAAAAAATAATCCGTATGGCTTGTGTGCATCGATCATTGCGCTCGATCGTTAAACAATTAGCTTTTTATGCTCGTGCGTACATTAGAAAACATCGCATCGTATATAAATATCTATTCATCATCGCTGTAGTATGTGCGTATACCGCAACAAGAACGTCTTATTGTATTTATGTGTATAAGAAATCACTGCAACGATCGCATGTTACGATCGGCAATTAATTTTCGGCTAGAAAGCGCGAAACGATTTCGCAATATTTACATAAAATGTACGTTTATTATAATTTATTATATTATAATGAAATATATATTGTATGCTCTAGATCATGTAAGCATAGCAAAATTAACACGGAACCCTGAGTGCATAACGTGCAGAGAAAGGAAATAAGCTCGAGCGCTTGCGATGATCATTCATGCGTCCGGTGTGTTTGTGTGCGTGCGTATGCAATCGTCCCCTCGTCGCGGTTCTATAAAGAAAGAAACTTGTTGAGCCAAGCACGCACGCACGTCGTTAAGATGGCTTTCTTAAAGCGAGCACACGTGCAAGGCCCTATTTTCTAAATTATTATATTTCAGTCGAATATTGTGCTCTACATGTGGAAACCGTATAAAGGCACATTTTAACGATGACACAAATATATTATACACATGGCGTAGGCACTTAAAAAAAAAGAAATACACCGAATTCTGTGGTTTATTTGGAGTATATATAGGAAATCACCTTAGAATTCATAAAGAGATTTTACATGCACGCCTAGGTCATATTTGATGGGTACAATGCAACAGCACCGAAATCACGTACATATGCTTAATATTGATCGTGTAAAATGTAATCAAGATCAGCGTGCGTATGTGTTGGTATTTTTGGTGAACTTTCGGGTGCGATCGGTCAGTAATTTGATAATCATCAACATGAATTTCAGTATGTGTTTCTTTCGGACGAAAAGATCGCGATCGCGTAATAACGAAATGATTGCAGTTTTTTTTAATAATATTTCTCAGAAAATACTTAAATCTCCTTTGATTCATCAAGAGACTGCTTAAGTAATTTCCGGTCTCAATAACACTGTAATCAAATGAGCTTCTCAAACACATTTTAATTAGTTCCATCTCACACACACACGCATACACACTCTACATACTCTCTCAGCGGTAACCCGATATGCATCCTGTGTCAACCACGTAAATGATTTAATGTGAAGCAATTATACAAAAAAAAACACACACACATTCACTCACTCTCGATATAGGGATAGGAGGACAATAATACGACATATACGGCAAGTGTGATTTCCGGCTTTCGAGCAAACTCGAAAGATGCGATATTACGCACACATCGAACCGGATATGCGATCTAGAGTGTATATATTCCTGTGAATCGGAAGCTTCTAGCTTGCTATATTTAAAATAGCATGCACATTTTATAAATGCATCAATATTCGTATACGCTGTTTGCTTGTCTACGCATAAAAAGGCACCCCTCTGTATTTATATGTTGTTTGAACGTAATGCGTTTGCGCTAACTGATTTATATAATATATAGAAATGTGTACACACACATAGATGAAATGGATTTGTGTGCGTGCCCTTGTGAAACACACAAGGGAACAGCTGCATGTTCCCTTTGAGCTCACAAACTATTAGTGTATGTGACGGCTGCAAAGGT
>JANSTU010019818.1:0-13669 GCA_027564075.1 Bolitophila hybrida
TCTGATTGATTTTGCTGCCACTCAGATCTATTTGGTATATTGACTAAGAATGTCTTACCAAAGGAAAATGTGGGCTTTATGTGGTCTGTCCTCATATCCCACATCGAGATACCGAGATATATACCACTACCTCTAAAAATATATGTTTAAGATATTTTTGCATAAACATTTTGTAGGATAAAATAGGATAAATTTTATTTTTTTTCTAGATGATCGATATTTTAACACAATTGCATTAGGTTTTGTAAACACTCTTATAACACGATCAAAATAGGAGACGGGATATTAATAATCCAAATATAAACTTTTCCGGTTCAAATTGTAAAGAAAAAAAATTAGCAGAGTAATATAGAAATTTTGACAGTTTTCTTCCAACCGACATCGCACACATGTGCGAAATATAAATAAATAATAATAATTACACGAATGTTAGTATAATAATAATAATAATAATAAAAAAATTCGACAAAAAACCGAATGTGTCGATATGAAATTTGTTAACGCACGATATATACGCTAGTTTTGAGTTGTTTCATGCAGAGAATCTGTACCCATATTAAATGCTAAAATTAAATAAATTTCAAATTTTGTATTGAATGGGTTTTATGTTGAAAACACAAATGTCAAATTTTAGTATCAACAGCTGTCATAAATTAACTTTCGGCTCTTTATCAAAAATCAAAATACATATATTTATTTGTTTACATTTTGCGATAACAATATCTCGTATATACTCTATAAAATATAATTTAATTAATAGCTCAAGAATGTCCTCGTATACCGAGGCGTACACCAGAGAGCCACCATGTATTTCAAGACAGAGCGCATGGTACTCCGAACATCGCGATTTACAAGCAACGGCAATGTCAGTCGACTGGTCAGGACAATGGGTTCTATTGGCTGGAAGGTATTTTGCACACTTTTTAACTCATTTGTCATTTAATATTATACTCTTTCTAAAACAGACGACACTTAGCGTTGCAAAGCCTGGATCAGTACGACGATGATGAAGGTAGTCTCCGAAAGTTTTATCGAAACTCCAAACACGAAGTGTCTGCAGCGGAATGGGCAATTTGTCAGAACAGTCAGGAGTACTGCGCTATAGCCGTTAGTTATACATTTAACCTAAAAAAACTGCTGTATAAATTATTTTGATTAAAGACAAGCCAACTAATCGAGGTGGTAACATGGCGATCAGGTGATCCGACATTAATCCACTCTCTTCGTGCACACACACGAGTCATCACAGACATTGACTGGCATTCCCAACAACCCCATTTGTTGGCAAGTTGTTCCATTGACACATTTACACATTTATGGGATCTTCGAGATCCGCGTAAGCCAATGCTGTCTCTTAGTGCAGTTTGCATGTGTGAGTATATAGTTATAACTCAAGCTTATCATATTTTTAAAAAATGTTGTTTTTTTTAGCTGGAGCTACGCAAGTTGGGTTTAACCGTGTATCTGGAAATCTTTTGGCGACAGCACATGATGGAGATTTACGCATTTGGGATCAGCGGAAGGGTTCATGTCCCATACAATATATAACTGCGCACTTAGCTCGAATCCACGGTATTAATTGGAGTCATCAACACGAGACCCACTTAACAACAGCCAGTCAAGATGGCAGTGTTAAATACTTTGACATAAACAATCCCAGACGTGCAGAAAGAATAATAACTACTTCTTCGCCAGTGTGGAGGGCAAGATATACAGTATTTACAAAAAAAAGGTTTATATATTAGTAAACAATACGATATTATATTTATTTATTTCTAGCCATTTAATGATGGTCTTGTTACTGTGATTGTGTCTCATTTGGGAAGAGGAGAAAATAGTCTATTGCTATGGAATAATGCAAAGCAAAGTGCACCTATCTGCTCTTTTGTTGGACATACTGACGTCGTTCTAGACTTTGCCTGGAGGCCAAATCGTAAAAACCATAATAATTCTGATATGGTGAATTTTTTTTTTCTTAAATAATTGAAGGAATTAATTTAATTTTATTAAATAATTGAAGGAATTAATTACGTGGTCGCGTGACCAAACCGTCAGAGTATGGAAAGTAGATGAATCACTACAAAAGCTTTGTGAGGTACCTGAGCCAGAAGACGATGGTAATAGAAAATGTATATCAATACATCTTAGAATTATACATGTTATTTAAAATGTAGGCATTATTCTGGAAGAAACACCGCACACTACAACAAAGACAAAAAGATTCACTTTAGATCGTCCCACTCCGTCTTGTTCTTTGCAACACGAATTTTCTCTGCTCAACACCAATATACCTCACATTGATGTGGAAATGCTGGATCCAAGCAAACGAAATGCTATGGTTAGAATATCTGCAAATGGACACGTTATAATGTTGCAGGTTATATTTCCAATGGATTATCCAAATCAGGATAATTTGCCAGAGTTTTCGTACTGCCAAGGCACATCAATTGATGACAATTTATCAGATACACTAATGAAGGTAATGCGAACATGTGCTTATCAGCGCGTCAAGAAGGGTCGAACCTGTTTGGAACAGTGTTTAAGAGCGCTTGTGACTTCCTTAAAAAAGGTGATTATAAATGTAATATTTTAAATATAATAATTAATAAATAAACCAAAAGGCAACAAGTGGTGGAGATAAGGCATACTTACGTTTACAATCTCCAAGATTGGAAGGAGCCCTGAGCGGAGCATTACATGACGCATGCGTACCGTTCCCAAAGTCATCTGGTGCCCGATTTAGTCAAGTTGGAATCTTAGTCATATTCACACAGACAAATAGTTCGAAGGGAATTAATTTAAAAAACCAAAATACTACTCCTAGGTAAACGCTATTAAATTCATAACAATAAAACTAATAATAATTCAAAAATGTCTAGAGCGTTGTCGGCTTTAAGTGGTGGTTACCTTGGGAATGTAATGGGGTCACAACCTGTACTATATGCACACAGAGATCCGAATTCAGCAGCATTTTTTCTACATGACAGAGTTCGGGTAAATGTCTAAATGATAATATTTATATGGTTTATTCGTAAATATTACTTTTAGAAATCGTCTAGAATTCGTGGTACCCAGCCGAAAGTTTGTTCTCCTAGTGTAAATGTGTTTGACGTATCCAAGATTTTGTTTGTCAACAAGGATTTGGCTAAAAACTACATTATAGACTCGAAAAATGTAGCAGAAATGTGTCGACACAACAAAGGTGTAGCTCAACAGTTTGGATTCGTTGATTTGGTACAGTGCTGGTCGCTGGCCGAAATGATTGCAATATCTGCAATGGAACTGGAAACGGACGATGAATTGCTGATCCACCAAATACCGTTCCCAAAGAACATTCTGGAGTCTTTGTACATACTTTAATTTTAGCCTTAATATTATTTTATTTTTGAAATGTATCAAATTATTTTAGAATTCTTCATTTTGCTCAGAGCTATGATATTCAGACGGCCGCCATGCTTTGTTGTGCATTTGGTCGTCACTGTCGGTCCAACCAATCATCTCGTAGTTCCAGTTTGAGCAACAAGTCTATAACGCACAGCGTAAGAATACTTTTTGTGCAATCAAATAATTCTCATTGCAAATTATAATATCATATGCTGTAGGTGTAGATAATTGATAATTAACATAAAATCAGCTGCTTACAAATTAGAATGTGCACATTTGCTTCAATATACCCTAAGACTAACACTTTTAGTTTATTGGTAAATTAAGTTGCTTACGATGTTTATTTTTTTAGCACGTTGAATATATTTTAGTATAATTTATAATATTAATTAACATTGGGTGAATTTTGGTTGTAGCATTTACTAAGCGGTCAACGCATATTCAAGGTAATTTTTATTTTATTGTTATGTTTGTCATGTACTTTAATGTTTATGGTTTAATAATTGATTTTCAAAATCGTCTGAACATCCATTTAATTAATTGATTATTTCATCTGGTCGTCTTTTATGTACATTTTCTGTAGCAATCAGTCATCGTTTCATTCTAGTCATTCATTTCATAGCAATCAGTCATCATTTTTTTTCTAGTGTTTTGGTTTTTATGTGAAATAATCTCATGCAAATATATCATAGAAAAAAATTTAAATTTACTGTTGTTATGGATTTTTATAATGAAATTTGAATAATATAATAATTTTAACAGCCAAGCGGATCACCATATCATACAATATTACCAATTGACTCTAAAACAAATCAGAGCTGGAATCTGGCAACACAGCTTAAGCAACTGCGAAGTAATTCGTGGTCTGATTCTCTAGACGAAGGACGTGTTGCAGGTTTCGAACCAAATAGGTATTAATTTTTTCTTATTGCTTTAGCGTAATAATTTAAAATCTGTACTTCAGGACTATTTTAGGCGATTCGCAGAAATCTATGTACGACAACTTTAAACGAGCATACGCAGATATGCTCTACAGGTGGGGATTCCTGGTGAACCGTTCCAAAGTGCTTAAGTATTTGACATCAAATGCGGATGTGTTTAGAGGCGTAGAGTTTGTTACAGAATGTTTGACTTGTGCAAAAGTTTCACCAGGACCCATCTGCAAAGACTGCCATTGCATTCTACTGCACTGTGCCTTGTGTCGATTACCAGTTAAAGGTTCAGCAAATGCTTGCTTGAACTGTGGCCATGGTGGTCATTCCGAACATATGCGACGATGGTTTGAGGTAATTATTATTATTAGTTTTATCATATTCTCTTTTAATAATATATTTGTTTTAGAAAAACGATATGTGCGCAACCGGATGTGGATGTTTATGTCTGAAAGAAAGCTCTAAACTTGTAGACTAAATGCCATTATTAGTTTATTAAAAAAGTAATTTTTAATGTTTTAAATAAAGCTATATTTGACACGGTAGTCCGTTACAATCATTTTCTTTAAACAGAACACAAACTCGAAATCTCTATAACTTAGTGACTGAAACAAAATATACAAAAGAAGTTATCATAAAGAGACTATTATCTACGATCCACGTAGTCCATTGTATATTCGATTGTTTGAAGATTGCGAAAGTATTTTCCGTAAGTCTAAAATAATATTTGTTTAGTCTATTTTGACAAGATAAATATTGAATTATTTGTATTTACCTTCTTTCTGCTCATCCGTGAATTCCTTTTTCGGAAACTCAATGTCAAATGTAATATACATTGTTCCATGCAGATTGTTGTTTTCAAAGTTAGGCATACCCTCACCCTTCTTACGAATGCGTGCTCCCGGCCATGTAGCTTTTTCCCGCTGCACGGCTACCTTGTGTCCATCCAAATGTTCGATTTCTAGTTCAAAACCAACCAAAGCATCCTAAAACAAACACACACTTGATAAATTATATTTCCTAAACAAAACAGACATTATATATACATACCTGTAAACTTATTGTAATATTTGTGTACAAATCATCTCCTCGTCTTTCAAATTTGGAGTGTGGTGCCGTTTTAATTTTAATAATTAAATCACCAGGCTCACCGTCCATGTGAGGCTCACCCTCAGCTACAAACTTAGTTTCCTGGCCATCGGTCATACCGGGCTCAACCTCAATTTCCAATACACGTTCTTCGTTTACCATTCGCACATTCGGACATTCATCACAAACCTAAAATAAATACACCATCTTAATTTACTGTTTTAAAGTAAACGCCCTCGTTTGTTATTTGAGGGCACTCATGGATATACGTACACTCTGCTGTATCATCTGGAATCGTCCTGGTCCCAAATTTCTTGTAACCATTTCCTGTCTGCAATTGCATTTCCTACTACCTGATGCTGGTTTAAGAACTGGTTTGTTTCGTGTTATCTAAAAAAAAATATTTAAAAAAATAGTTAGTTAAATTGTTGTACAAAATTAAGACGTGGCTCTGCGTTACTTACTTCTACGAAATTGCCACTGTACAGTTCCTCGAGTGTAACAAACAGGTCCATCACAATGTTAGCACCTTTCGGTGTGTCATGTTGGTTTCCGCCTTCGTTTCCAAAATTAAATCCAAAATCTCCAAAGAAACTGGCAAACGGATCTGAATTGTCCATCATGCCGTCTTTCTTTAGGCAGTCTTCGCCACATCGATCGTACTGTTTTCGCTTTTCTGCATCAGACAGTACTTCGTACGCGGCTCCCAAGTCTTGAAATTTTGCTGAAGCATCCGGATCATTTTTATTTTTGTCCGGATGTAACTCTTTGGCTTGTTTTCGGTATGCTTTTTTTACTTCGTTTAAGGTAGCTGATTTCTTTACTCCCAGAATCGAATAGAAGTCTCGACCGGCAGCAGCCAATACAATAAATAAACATAAACTAACTAAAAAACTACACCATACACTGGAGGCCTTCATTTTATAACGTTTAATTTATAAATATTTTTAAAAAAAACTATTTTAATTATAATTTATTAGATGAGGAAATAATATCCAACATCATCAACATAAAAGATTTCAAGTGTTAGTTAACTGTGAAGCAAATAGAATGGAATCTGTCAAAAATATAGGCAACACGCACACTCACAAAATCGTTAGCAAAACGATGTGGTGGTTTTAGCTGATTGGTCGAGCAGTACACATGGGGAAACTGGAGAAATGAGTACGTTTACGGTTCATAGAGTCATACCGGTGTAAAAAGTATATATTCATATTGCTCAAGTTGTATTAATTATTTAGTGCCAGTTTATTGTCTATTAGTATACATTGCGGAGAAATACCATCTGTTCGGTCATGATGTGGTGGTTCTCTAAATAGTGGCGATGACATACGACATTTGCAGCATGTCGCGAAATTATCGAGCGATTAGGCGATATTTATTTTAGTGCTAAGGAATTCTTGAAACGTTTAGTCTGTTATTATTTTAAAGTGTTTGACCTAATAAATTACATTTAAACTACTTATCGCCTTGACAAGCGATTTTTTTTACCTGCATTTATGAAACAATATTATGAATGTGGACTAAATCATTTAACTTTGAGGTACGTTTTCTGATTATGATATATTAACTGCATTAACTGTAGTTTCTGATTTTTTATATAATGCGCTTCAAAACGAAATAGAATTATATATAATTAAAATAAACTTAATTTTAATTATAATTTGACAAAATATACCTACTTTTTCACCTTACTTATTTACCTCATCTCTATGTCGGAAATCAATAATATATGCGTCAAAAACGCAAGACAAAATGTTTAGTGCAGCATTTATAGATTTTATCGTATTTTCTTCTTTTGAATTCTATCTAACTTATTGTTATTATTTTATATCGTGAATATCGTGAATGTATAATAGAAATTTTATAAGTAAATCTATATTCCGTTATTGAAAATATATACACTATTTAATAAAAAAATATAAACAATTCTTTATACATTATAGATATTTTATTATTTTATATATTTTTAGAACATTTTATCGATTTCACATTAATCGTTTTTCAGGTGATAGTTATTTGCTTTCTATCTCTTATTCCTTGGCCAGGACCCAGTGTCTTCAAAATATCATGTTCAAGAGAAAGTGCCCGTGTTGTGCGCAAAATAGTACAATCCAAATGGCTTCCAATCTTAGACAAATATCAGGTTAGAGCCCAACATAGTTTTATATATTATAATATATAATTGTTTCCAAAAACATGTATATACAAACTCAAAATACAGGTGAAAATTCCACTAGAATGTCCATTTCATCCGACACGGGACATTTTCGGTCCACAACAGGCAGCCAAAAAACAAAATCGACCGAGTCAATGGACTTGTGGCTTTTGCGGAAAAAGCTTTTACGAAGAAAAACACCTAGATATGCATTTCGAAGGACGTCACAAGACCAACATAAATATGGTACAAATATTTCGGTTTAATTTCGTTTATTTCTTTATTATTATTATTATTATTATTATTATTATACAGGCCGAAGACGCGGTCTGTCTGGCCGACTATTGTGACATAATGCGATGCAAGGTGTTAGTATCAAAGGACTCTACCCTGTCATTTGGTGATACCGGTATGATGTCAACTGACATCGAGATATGGAGAGAGGCTACAGCTTACCGAACGGCCCTTCAACCAACTGGACCAAGAGAATTAGCCAAATTACCTGCTAGGTTTGTTAAATAATATAATCCAATCTCTAATGTTATTAGTAATAAGTTGTCCTCTTCGTATTTAGGAACCATTTTATACCTTCGCTATTACGATTACAATCAAGTAAACTAGATGAAGATTTGCATACGACCAAAGCACCGACGAATCAACATTGTGATAAATTAGATAAACAAGACAGTTTAGACGATACATTGGAATCGAATCAGAATGGTAAATTTCAAATAAAACACATGCATTTTTTAATTTCCTCATTTAATAAGAAGATGTCACGAAAGAGCAACAAAAAGATGACGGAGAAGATGGTGACGATGGAAACACTACGTCGGCTTGCGAAGGAAATCTAGTGGACTCTACATTACCACCTGTCGATCGGAAACAGCAGCGAATTTCTGAATTGCAGAAAATGAAAGCCAATTGCAAATCGGAAGAATTGGAAAAACTTAAGACGCGCTGTGAAATTCTAGTCCGCGATTGTATCGTAGGTCTTTTGGCCCAGTTGTCTGACGAAGACTTTAAAAATATGGAGGGTAATTATTTTGTTTTCATATGGAACAAGAATGAAAAGTACTAATAACTAATTGACTAGATGAACTTAACCGTGCCGTATGCTGGTACTTGACATGCGATCGATACTGGGAAGATGGACCGATAGAACAGCGTCCATTCCCATGGGGTTTGGTTTTTGTTTTAGTCATGGTTCTTTCGTTAGGCGTCTGTTTTTGTTATTATATAATTTGGATACTTTTCGAGTAAGTTGTTGTGAATTTATTTCAAATATATTCTATATACATTAAGTATATGTTTTTAGCTCGGACGATCGTAGTTTGCCTTCGCTAAGCAGTCAGCACACATCCCGATCTAGTCCTACACATCAGCATCATCAACATCTTAATGCAATCGCTAAATCCGGGTATTCTCATCATCAGCAGAGCCATTTAAATCATCAGCCATACCATCATTCGACTACAACCATACAACATCATTCTGGCGCCTCCTCATCCTCCCAAAATGTGCAGAACCTACAAAATGCTGCTGGATTCTCGGAAGAATTTTATGCTCCACCTGAATTCAATGACCAAGGCCAAAGCGAACATTACATCTACGTCACTTATCCACCTGAACTCAAGCGAAGACTTCTAGAAAGGTATGGTAGAGATATTTATCTGAAATTGCTTAGAAAATAATCGCATGTTTAGAATCGTGTGTATGTGAATGTTCATGTTATGTTATATTTATCTTTTTTTTTAATTTGAGTCCGTAACTTTTTTTAAATATTGAGTTTAATAAAATTTCACCATGTTTTTATAAACTTTAAAAAATATTTCGAAATTTATTTTAAAATTATTTAGTTTATGTCACCAACAACAGATTCTCTAAAGCTCTATAATTGACCAAAAGTTGTTTTTTTTTAACAATTTTACGGTGTGTTTTGTATTAAGTGTATAAGTGTGTGGTTAAAGTTAGTTCTTAGTTCTTTGTTGAATTAAGTCTCAACTACATTTGACAAAAAATAGCGCTACAACGGAAAATCAGTAAAAATAGTTGAATTGATTGATATCTTATCTGCCGAAATAGCATATTCCTAATTGTCCCTTCCAAAGAATAATGATCATGGCAACATCTCGGTTGCTCATTATTCACCATATTTTGTTTAGATATATAAACAATTGATTTTAAATTTAAAAACACCTTTTTTTAAAATTAAATAATATTGTGGATGTAATTAATGAATGTTACAACAGTGACAAAAGCTGATTGTTATAATTTTTATTTATATATGTCACTGAAGTTACCATTGGCTGGAGCTGCAGTTGATTCCATAAATGTTTGATCACTGATCACTTTACAATAGACTGGAAAGTGTCTTTTAAACCAAGTAAATCAGCAGTTGCCTTTAGGTCCTTTAATATTTGCAGAACATCTTGTTCATAATACCATCAATAAAAACCAACCCTAAACCAGCACACTTCCACCACCTAGCTCTGTATATGATTTTCGCCGTTGGTTTACACGTCCGTCGGATCCGATAATATCAAAACTTATTCTTGTCTCTATTGAACTCAGAAATAAACGGTTTATTTATAGCAGTTCGTCCATGCAACCAATGGTTCGGCGAATCGTTTGTGCGCTCACGTGTTTTTGGCAGCAACATCTACCGAGGCTTAGAATCAATTTGATTCTCCTTAACCCTTTGAGTCGTTATTAATTTAAAGAGTTAACAAATAATATTTGACTGGTTGCGTCCAAAAACACACAATACATTTTGGGCTCAACTACATCCGCTGGGTACGAGCTGACGCTGTTCGAAAGTAGTTTCCTAACTTCAACTTATCATTATCGGGAGTGAAAAGTGACTAATTAATCTTTTTTTGTTCTAAAGCTTAAAGTATTGTATAATACTGAAAATGTCACACAAAGAACGGGCTAGCTGCTTTTTTGTCTGCTTAGTGTTACTTTTGTCCACCTTTAGGCTGTGAAACATAGCCTTCTGTCAGATGAGTTTTGTCGCATTTAAATATTCTCGCAAATAAAATAATTAACAGAAATTCCGGTACACACTTTGTTTCATGATATCTAGTTAATAAAAGTTCATAAAAAATTCGATATAAATACGCTCGCAACTATTGTTGTCCGATGAGTTTTGTTACTCACTGTATGATAAAATATTTTATTTGATTATATAAATTATACAATAATTAGTTAATAATAATTTTGTCACTATTATTAGTATATTTTATCTTTGAAGGGACGAATTTGATTTGCAAAAAGGTGGAACAAAAAGGAGAGCAATCTGTAATGGCATATGTTACATTTATATTCGCTGTGTTTGAACATATTAATAGAAGATATATTTTAGAACTTAGAACATATCTTAACATATAGTATATACTTCTATGAAATAATTTAATCAATTTTTTATATATTTTTAATATAAATACATACATATACATTTTAGTATTTTATACATACCTAATTTACTTCAATTTTGTGTAAATGTGTTGTAATTGTTTACTTTGTATTTTATTAGTCTTTTAGGCTAAATATTTGTGCATATAGTCAATAACATAATATATTATCCATTTTAGCTGCTACAATCGAACTACTCGTCTGTGAAAACAAATTTCAATTTCTCATCGTAGTTGTCATCAATTATTTAGTTCTAGCTTATGAAACACCCATTCATAGTAATTACTATATTTGGTAATAAAGGTTAGACTAAACACATAATATATATATATATTATTAGAACATATATGTAGAATATAGTTGTAATTTATATTTTATAGTATAGAAATATACCACATTACTTATTGGTATTTTTTATATTACATTGAGCTTTTATAACTTTATGAATCATGAGTAATTCTTTCAATAAGAGTATTAAAAATTATAAATAATGCAATCAAATTTTAACTTGTCTAGAATATTATAATATTTAATAGAAATGTATAATAATATAATTTTTTTTACTTATTTTTAAACATTATGTTTTACCTATGTACTTTACAATTAAAATGTCAAATAAACATTTATGTAATACACTACATTTTACTTATTTACAAAAATATCATGTATTTTGCACAAACCACTCATATAAAATTATACATATGTTACATAAACAAAAACATATACTAATGACTATACGCACGACACTAATCACAATAGCCGAGAATCTAATACAGTGATAATTTTAAATTTTAAACTTTCAAATGTATTGTATAAAAATATAAAACTAACGAATTGAGAAAAATTGTTTGCATATTGCAAAAAAACACACTAATTAGTTTTAAAATGATCAATTACATTAAATATTATTAAGCAAGGGGACGAAGTTTTTTTAGTTATTTAAATTGTCTGTAATTTGTTACTAGATCCATGGATTTTATGTCAAAAAGATGAAGAAATACATGTTTTGGAAATAATTAATTAGTTTAAAAAACTCAATTATTCCAAGGTTTATATATTTAATACTATATTTATGTATTGTTTGTGTTTATAGTTGGAGATTTCAACATTTCTTCAGTGGATCAATGAGGATATTAACACCAAAAAACATATAATTTTTAATATGTCACTTTTATCTTTCCAGGTAGATGGAAGACGTCTTATATCACGGACATATTCAAAAGTGATACTTCTAACTACAGGTGGAAAGCTCTTCTGCCTATTATAGCGAAACTGTTGTAGTCGTTAGTCTGCGACGTGATAACAAATTTGGTGGAGTTCACTAACTATGCTAATGATGTGATGGAGTCTGGCTCGCAAATAGATGTCGCGTACACGGATATTCCCAAAATTTTCGATAGACTATGTCATCTTATTCGAAAGTTGCGTGAGATTCGTATTCATTCGTCTCAATTGGGTTGGATAAAATCATATTTGAGCGATCGTACACAGTACGTGACAATTCATCAGTGAGATCTGGAGTGCCCCGGGGAAGCCATACTTGGGACTTCTTCTTTTCAATCTGTTTATTAACGTAGTAGCCACTGTTTTTTAGAAATCAAAAATTAATGCTAAAGAGTTGCTACCATATAAATTTTACGCCGGGTACGTAACAAAATATGTGATAAAATGAAAGTTCGAGCATCTGACCTGTTCCTATTAAATAATAATAACAATAAAAACCCACAAGTGTTGAGTTAGAACACGTAACTCTTAAAACCGATAATTCTTGAAAAAAACAGACATCTTGAGACACACAAATACTGAGATTCTACTCGTAATTCTCACATTTCGTAAAATCTATAATTCTTAAAAAAACATAATTACACTCATCATCGAACCGCATATTTCGGACCGTCCGTCCTCTCCACGAGTCCACGATATAACTTCTGATGGAAAACATATGGTTGGTCTATGTTGATTTTTGCACCATTTTAGTAGTTACGCGTTTGCTGGCGGATAGAAGGTCACCGGTTAGATTTCCGGCATACCAATGTGGTTTTTGAATCATTAGGTTCCTCAAGCTATTATAGCCGGTGCAGCACACAACACTTAAGACCATTTAATCTAACACTCAAAACACACAGTTCTTAAAGCCAATCAAGATTTGTATTTATTTATTTTATTTTTTTGTACACACTTTCTATGTAAATTGCATACATTTAGGATTTTTTCCGTGTGTTTTTTATAATTTTTGAATTGTAGGTTATAAGAGTTAAGTGTAGAATTCAAAGAATTGTGTTTTTTCAAGAATTATTGGTTTTATGAATTATGAGTTTTTGTAACTACGTGTGAAATCTCAAGTTCTGTGAGATTATTGGTTTTAAGAATTACGTGTTAAATTACAATAATTATGGGTTTTAAGAGTTACGTGTTTTATTTAAAAAAATATGTTATATGTTTATGTTTTTCAGGATTTATGGATTTTTCAAGAATTATTGATTTTTTTAGGTGCTCAAGATGTAATGTTTTTTCAAGAATTAATGGTTTTAATAATAGCCATAGCCGAGTGGGTTAACGCGTCGGCCTGGCTTATGGGAGGTCGACGGCTCAGACCCGGCCTGCAAACCGAAGAATAACGGAACATTAATGCCATCAAATAACATATACACACGCACCCTGTATAGAACAATAAGTGTATGATGACGTT
>JANSTU010019829.1:0-13668 GCA_027564075.1 Bolitophila hybrida
ATGGTAGTCGGAAGGGGCGATGTCTGGGGAATATGGCGGGTGGGGCAGGATTTCCCATCTCAACGTTTCCAAATATTAATGGACGACTTTTGCGGTATGGGGCCGAGCGTTGTAATACCCTCGACCGAAAAAAAATACGAAAGGCATAAAAAGTATTTGATTTTATTTTTTGTCATGTTGTTGGTTTAATTAATCTAGTCATTCATTACACATTCGGATGAAATTCTTTCCGGCTTTTATTTTATTTATTTAATTTTTATTTTTATTTTATTTATTTCATTTATTTTATTTATTTAACATGTGTTTTTTTAATATCTTTTCTTTTTTCTTAATTTTATGTCAACAGAAAAAAAATATAATTTTCTAAATCACTCAGCTCACCGCCACTTCTAAAACAACACTTTGATTACTTCCTGGGACCTTCTTCAACAACAAAGCGTGTATACGTACGTAAAAACATAAATGTGTCATAAAATTCACCGTAATTCAATTATATACATACCTTTTTATAATATGTATATATTGCGCATGTTCTCTGGATATACTAGAATACTAAAATACAATGCGCGCCGATTTGCGTTCAACGAGACGTGTTATTGCGGTGCGCGTCTTCGAACGGAGCTCGAGCGCGTCACAGAATCACTTTGGTATGTAATTTAGAAAATGCCAGCTTCTTCAGCCGACCGTGCTTCCCGGCCGCTTTACGTCGGTTTACATCAAAACAATGGTTCACACCGTTTTAATGTGTGTGTTTGGTGTGCCCGGGCGTGCTTGGCATTAATTAGACTTTTGCTCAGCTTAAAATCTGTGTTTTCCAACAAGAAACAAAGGAGATAGCACACGAGTATGTCACTTCCGATGCCCCCCCCCCGCATTACATAAACTCCAGCTTCTCCTGACTCACCTTCATATATGTTCATAAAACCGTTTTAATGTACCATCCCAATTTTCCCACTAATGGCTCTGACAATTAACATACCGTGTAGTCAAGAAAAGTTCTTCATTTTATTCCAAGATAATTAAGTAACTAATTAAAAGTTTGATTGCTCAAAATATGTGCCAGGTGTATATGTATGTGTGTGTGTGTGTTTATACGCTTGAAGGGACTTCGCCTTATATACAAATATGGGGTAGGAGTTCAAACGAAATCAAGCCAAAGATTGTTGGTAAAGCCATCGTGTGTGCAGACCGTTTTCGAACGTCCCAAGTTTAGATTGACTTTGTTATTACGTCGCAAAAGCCAAAAACATAGTCTATAATATATACACAGACGAGAGCGGATGCTTCATGAGTGAGTGTGAGAGCGATAGTGTATATGTGTGTGTGTGTGTGTATGCACGAGTGCAGTTTCGGGTCGTTTCATCAACCGTAAATCCTGTACCTGTTTAATTGTTCCGATACTTTTAGAATAGATGGAGAGCGTGCGTCGCTCGCAGGTGTTTAGTATGCAGTGCCTGCAGACTGCCGTCTTGAGCATGTAGCTGGAGTGTTCTTTTAGCAGAACGTGAGAAAACTACAAGAACACCTAGCCATATATAGCTGTCTCGCTCGTCGATAATAAAAATCCAACGAGAAAAAATAACATTTCCACGTCTGACGCCTTCGCGGCCCCTTTTTCGTGTCCGTTTGTATTCGCATATCATCATAAAAATCATCGCATGGAAATGTCTATACACAAACACATATTTACATAAACACATACATACGAAAAAAATTCAGTTTGTAATTTGAATTCAGCAACATATAAACACACATATATACAAACACAAACACACTCATGATACACGCTTGAACAAATACGACGATGGAATAACGAAAATATCTCTCAATGATTGAATGGGTTTGGAGTGCCTGGAATGTGTGTGTGTGTGTGTGCTGAATTCATGTTGAGATCATGTAATTTAAATTATTATTAAATTGTTACCTGGCAATCGGTAATTTGGGTGTGTAAACAGCGTGTCATTAAGTCAACAATAGAGCCAAGTAAATATTCAAAATAGCTTATGGATGTGATTGAGCATTTGATTATGTGTGTGATTAAATTGACTGATCTTGATTGTTATCGATTGTAATTTAACAATTGATATTTATGGTAAGTTGTTTTTATTTCGAAGAGAGCTATGAATCGAAGTACGTGAACGATATTTTCTTCTGGTGTTTTTTAAACTTTTTTTTAAAGTAAAGCCTTAAAAAAATATCTATTCCATTAAAAATTACCAAAAAATTGAGGATAATCATCCTAATTTTTTTTAGTTTTTTTTTTATAATCAAAATATTTTTTTGCTGTTTTTATACAAATTTCTGTAAATGATTTGGCCGAAATGGAAGAAGTCCATCTCAATTCATTCAGGGTTAAATTCTTTTCAATTAAAAATTACCAGGATTCATTTTTTCTTTTCAAAAAGAATAAACATCTGAGAAGATTTTTTTTTAGTTTTTTTATAGTATTTTTTTTTTACTGTTTTTGTACAAATTTCTGTAAGTTATTTGGCCAAAATTGAACAAGAAAAAATACCAAAAAAATCATAATAGAATATCAATTTTTTGATTCCAATTTTTTTATAGTTTTTTTTTATAGTTAAAAATTAAAAGAATCTCTTTTAGTCCGTAGGAGTTTATTCAGATCATTTCTATAAAGATCACGTAATCCAATAAAAAAAGTTCGCTATTTTCAACAAATAGAGGATTCCTCTAAACAAGCAACAACTTTTTGAGAGAGACAGAGAGATTTTAGTTGACAAATCCAACTAGCAAACAAACAAAAAAATAATATTGATGAAATGCAAAAAAAAAGACAAGACATATAAAAACTGAATAATAATTCAGTTAATTATTTTATCACATTTCAATGTATTACTCATCTCCATAGATATTATAAAAAAGAAATCTGACGATTATTATGTATTATATCTCAAGATCACCTGCGAAATACGTAAAAAAAAGCGTTAATATATTTCTTGCAATCTTCTTCAATATATATTTTTAAATTGGACGCGTCGATCGTATAATCCACCGATCAAATGATTGTAGAAATTATCAATGAATTATGCCGTTAATCAAGTGAATAGATTTAGCATAAATTTCAGCAAGTCGAAGATGATATAATGGATAGAGAATATTAATTACCAGACATTTGGGCGATTGCAGAGATAGCAGTGATTTGATTTATTGCAAACTGTAAAAAATAAATGAATTTTTAATGAAAATTAAGGTGATCTTCACATGATCATGGGCCGTATAGATCACTTGGTATGATGAATACAATTATCGAATAGTGATCGAGCGATCGTAAAGATCATGAGATCTTGTTTTATAGATCGTTGATCATCTCGTGTGATCTCTACGACGGTCTAACTATCTTACTATCTCGATAACATAACATATATATTATCAGTTGATTATGATCATATTCTGGACTACTGCGGAGTTCGTACAGTAAATTGACTTTTGATCGAGCGATCAATAATAGTTTTTTGAAGATCTTTAATATAACCAGCACGACTGATGTCTACGACAGACTTGTTTTTTTTTAAATGAACATATGTTAACAGATGTTAACCCGATCGAGGGATCGTACAGACAAAAAATAAACAATCCCATAATCAGACCAATCATCAACAACATATTCAGTGATCTCTACGACTGTATTGATTTTTTAATAACATATGATCATGATCCCATTCTGGACTATTGATCAATTACTGCAGATCAAGCGATCATAAATAATATGAAAACTAAACAAAAACCTTTTTTATATAAAAATTATTATCAAATCATGATACCATTCTAGATTACTGGCTCGAGGGATCGTACAGATTGACTTCTGATCGAGCGATCGTAGAGATCAGTAATTGTTTTTTGAAGATCCCTAATCTAACCAAGACGAGTTATTTCCACGACAGTCTTGTTGTTTTAATAACAGATATTACCAGATGGTCATGATACCATTCTGGACTACTGCGATTGAGGGAGACAAAAATAAATGATCCCATGATCAGTCCAATCAACAACAACATCTCAAAATCAGTAGCCATCTAAGGTCTACACAAAACGCCTCCAGAGAAACTTGCACAAATGCGCATATTATATACACTCATTAGAACCCTGATCACGATGATCGCGTCTCTATCACCAAAAGCCGGTCAATTCCATAATCAGTGTCCGATCGGACGAAAATTCAACACAAACGTCATGCCAACCGGCTTCTATTTAGAATTCACCAAGCCTTATACACAAACAAACAAACCGAACAACATCGCACGCAGAAGAAAAAAAAACACTCTTAATCGCACGCGATCGCCTCCGCGATCATTTTGCATTTGCATAACTAAACGGAAAACGAAATCTTACAAAGTAAACGCGCACGAGCGTCCCTGTGACTTATATATATTTGGCAAACACACACACACACACACACAACAAATCTGTATATGCATATGCTGCAGTCTGCGTCGCAAATTACTAACAACGAACACAAAAAAAAAGCCGGAGTGTATTTTTATACGCACGCCGCGGATCGCTTGTTTTAAATTGAGCGCGATCGCACATAATTAACCTATCCCAACAAGTCCCAGAAAACATGATCGCATGCTCGCGGCGCGAGGCCATAAAAACTAAAAAAAAAAACTGGTTTTGTTTTCTGTTTTCGGATGATTTTTTTTTGGCACACATATATCGGTTAATATATATACATATAATATGCAAAATGTGTGTATATATATAAATGTGTGCGTTTGAAGGTCAGCACTGGGACGCGGATTGCAGAAAAGAGAAATTATCAAATGGCCGTTAAGATTTTTGAATTTTTTTTTTGGTTGTTGATGGCAGCGCTTGGCTTGGGTTTTGGTTATGTCATAGCGTCGGTTTGTTTTGGTTTGGAATTTTCGTTGTGGGTTTTATGTAGAGTTTTGGGCTAAGCATGTAGTTATTTGGGATTTCATTTTAACTGATGTGATTGCAAAACAAATATATTCAAATACAAAAAATTGCCCATATTTTGGGCTTCAATATATTATAATTTAGATTTGCTTGTCGCATGATTTGCCCGAAATTAGGGCTAACACATATTACATCGTTTGCCAGCCAATATGTTTTAAAATTCCACTCTCATCTTTCTATACACATATAAACATGGAGATTTGGTGTTCCCTAGCACGTCAGCACCGTTATCATAAACTCAATATTCAACAATTTTATGTGCCAACTTATCGATTCCACAGAGCAAAACGTTAATTAATTTTGTGCCGTGTTTATTATTTTCAAAGCCCCGGCCGCGGCGAGATCGTAAAGAATGGCTTGCACGCCGCGGCTGCCAAACAACAATTTATCGCGGTGAAAACCGCCATAAAGCCAGCTGCTTTTCACACTTGCGTCGAGTTCGTGAAAATTTTCCTCGATTTCGGCACACAAACAACAAAAAAAAAAAAAAAAAATTGAAATTATGCACTGCGAAATATTCTACCAGCACACACATCAATTTTTTGCAGTCGTTTTTTTATTTGGTTTTTCCAGACCGCAATGAAAACACCCTCGGTCGAGCTCACACGCTGGGTATGCGTGCACCCCTGCCTACAGTTTGTATGTTATTATTTGTGTATTGCATTTCAGCATAATTGGATTTTATACTTTGTGCTTTAAATATTTATTGCCAGTGTGTATAAATAATACCACTTGTGCATGTGTGTGTGTGTGTGTGTGCAACAATGGATAATTCGACATGTTTGGGGTAGGAGGGCGCGCACGCCAAGTTAAACACGCACATACCTCACCTCACCCCAACCCTCCCTCTGGCCTGAGGCACGAACCGCACAATCGTTGTTCGCCTTCCACGTTTTAAATTGCAAATCATTTCGACGTTTAATCATCAATCGATTGTTCGTTCGTTCACAACACACACAAACAAAAAAAAAATGGTAATTATAATATTTACGGGCGCAGTTTTATTTTTTTTATTTTGGCTCATTCAATTATTCAGCAATTATCGTGAAATGGTAATTAAATGCGGGATTTTCGGGCGAATTACTGCTCGATCATACGGAATTAATGAACTTTCCAAGTTTTCTGGCCGGCGCTGATGATGGGGCGGTGTGCGAGAATTGCATTTTGGCGCTGTTTCATTGCATTTTGGGTGTGAGCTCTAAAATACAAACTGACTGCTCTATCGTTACGGCATTTGTTATATATTTTCTTAGAATCGCTTTTATTCGAAATTCATTTTACATTTTCTTCTAAGAAATATATAATCAAAGTTTGGTTGTTTTTATACATATATTTTAATTTGCATTTTCGTATTCATTGAAATTGCATAAAAGAGTATTTTTGTTCATTTAAATATATTTATAATATGTATTTTATTGATTTTCGGATATAATTTGAAATTAGAATTATAAAAACAAAATATTGCGCAATTAAATGTATATAAAATGTGTTATGTTACCCTTGCACATCAACGTAGCCCAAAAGTTGGGCAAATAATAGGGCTAAGAAAAGAACACATAAATCCTTCTCTTTATTACTTCCTTCATTGTTGCGCAAATAAAATTGCTGTTTAGATAGTCACCAAAATCTATGAAAAAAACCATACAAATATTGAAGCCCAACTTTAGGGCTACGCTAATTCACACAGAGTCAACTGTATTTAACAGATAACACATTCAACATCAAAAAATCAATGACTGCCCACAAATGTTACTCGTTCCCATCCACCCACACAAACGCTAAATGCTCGCACAATAGCAGTCAGAGGCCTAATCAAATCTCCATATATATGCCCATAGACTATACTTGGCACGCACACACACACACACACTAATTCGTCTAGTTTTATATTACATATATATGATATACATATATTATACAAAACATACAAATGAGCCAATCAATCAGTCAGACCACACGATCTGCTCCCCTGCATCAACATTGTACAAGTTTACCGGTCATCCACGTGTATATTCACGTGTGTTTATATATTATACTATGTAGATATATTGCTTTTTATACGCTTCCATACAAACGGATATCCCTTGTTATACATAATGAAGACAACATATATACAAATGAGTATTTCTATGTGTATGTGTATATGATATCTGTTCCTTGTTTTCTATTTAGCTGGCACGGAAATGTGTGAGTCGTCACAGAGAACACCCACACACGCACAGCAACAAGACGGGAAAGCCCTTACACACGTGCCCTTGATTGATGATGTTGATTTATATATATATATATATATATATACAGTACATGTTATATACGATCCACACAAAAGAAATAAATTATTTGAGGAAATGCGACTGCGTGTGTTGATCCTTTCAGATTCGATGTGTAATTATTTCTGTTTTTTTTTCGCTTCTCTAAATATATATCTTTTATTTTGTTGCTGGAGTGTCCTGTATGCGTGCGTGCGTGCGTGCCAGGGAGATCTGAAATCCAGTTAGTTGCCACTTTTACGCGTGCGCCTCTAAGCCAGTGCCATTGGTTGGGCTTCGCTGCTTCTTGTATACGCAATTGTCTAACTTGATTATGGACACCATCGAATTTATGGTCACCAAGGGAAATTGATTTCGGTGATTGATGATCCTGTTGTGATTTTGTGGAAGTACGTTCGTAGTGTACTGTGACAATGAAGATTGCTATAAGACGAGTGAGGTTGTAGTGATTTTCTATACTTATTAGTTTCGTCTAGGTGGTTGTGTTTCTTTAGCCCAATTTTAGGGCTATTTTGATTTTATTTAAATAAAAAGAGTGAAGCTTTTAAGCTTTTTTAATTAGTTTAGCATATCTGTGAGTTTAATTTACTACAAAACTACTATTTCTCTTTAGCCCAAGTTTAGGGCTAATTAGATTTGGCGCATTTTAAAAATTCAAAATGATTTTATTTAAATAAAAAGAGTAAAGCTGTTATAAGACTAGCCCTAAATTTGGGCTGTACTAGTTTACCATATCTGTGGGCTTTCATTTACTATACAATTGCTATTGCTCAAATTCGCTATATAGTTGTTACCCATCAATATATAGTTTATTCGATCAAGAACGCTAAAGCACTAAATTTGGGCTAAACTAGTTTACCATATCTGTGGGCTTTAATTTACAATAAAATTGTTATTGCTTAATTTTCTATTTTCATAAAAAGTTGTTATAGTTTATTCGACCAAGAACGCCTAAAGCCCTAAATTTGGGCTTTCCGGGAACAACAATAAACCGCAAAACAAATTAAATTACATGATAAAATGTTTGCCCAAATTTAGGGCTAATTAATTAAAACTCCCTTGTAGCTAAAAACGAAGCCTCCAATATCAGCAAACAGCTTGCGAAATAACATTTTATGTTTCCAGCCTTAATCGTCTCCTTTTATGCTGCATTTAAATGCCTGCGCTCTAATGGACATTAATGCCCGCGCTCGCTACATGCAAAACACAAACGTTCCGTTTTCCAATTTCATTACATTTAAAAGAAGAAAAAAAAAGGTTTCTCTCCCTTCAATATCGGAGCCAGAGCAAAATATGTATATTCTAATTTGCATCGTTTTACCAGTGAAAATCCAATGCAATTTTCTTCGAACACTGTGCCGCGCCAAGTGAGCGAGGGCAAAGTTTAAACGTTTTGCGTGTGCTAATGGACGGATAAACTTTCAATTAACTATATTCATATATATATAGCCTCACGCGTATGCTAGCTAGCGATCGTTTTGTTATAATCCTATCCAACGAATAATAGTAATAATAGTCAATTTCCATTTGTGCGATCGTTTATAAGATTTCCATTTTCCGCGAGCTCGCAAGTTCCCATTTAAAGCTCCATTACATAATGGTTCAGAGTGCTGTTTGCGCATAACCATGCTGATTATTTTTGGTCACGTTCTGCGGCTGCGCGTGTGATAGCATCATATATATATTCACTTTGTATAATTATTTCACAGTATGTGAATGGATAAGCTTACATCATCGAGTTGTGTATATATAAACGACCAGTAGGAAAAAAAAAACGTTCATCGCGTTATTACGTGCTAGAAGCGTCAACAAAACTGTGCCGCGCGCACCGCACTGGTCGCCTGCACTCACTGTAATTGCATAGCATTTAAAATATATATATATAAATACACGGTAATAAAACGCAACGGATTAGCATTAAATACATATATACACGTGTTGTATATGTCTCTCAGTGTACTGTGTGTATGTGTTTGTAATTTGTAATTACTCACGATCAATGAACCGATTATCAGCTTAATCATATAATTGCAAAACTTTGCAGTTCGCAAAAGCAATCCATCAAGGCTAGAGATCCACGCAAACAAACTCATATAAATGCATTATATACATAGTATAGCATAGTTTAGTACAGTTGAACGGTACACAAGTATTAATACATAAACTTAGTAATATGCCTGAATATGTACATAAACTATATAATATGTGATATACGTGTGTATATGATGTGATGCCGCAGCATAGAGTTGAATCGAGCATAAATTCTGATGGTTTACGATGTGAGTTTATCGCGGCGGCACTAATGAACGTGAGACTCGGCCTGGCATTAATTATTAGACATTTATGGTGGTGCGGAAAAGTTCGCTGTGGCAGCATAGTTTGAGGACAGCTGTTTTGTTATATCGGGATAGGATGAGAGAAAAAGTGTTTATTTTTGTTTGGCTTGATGGTCAGAAATTCTGGAAAACAGTGAGTTCGCCCCTAAAAAAGCTTTATATGAAAATATTGCTTAATTATACTTTCAGCCATATTTGAGCATTTTTAGAAAGTCGTCAGTAACATGTAACATGGATTTAGGTAAGGTATGTTAGAAGAAGTTATGGAAAGATTGATGATTTGTAGAATGAACGGGGATATATCCCCGTTGGAAGCAAAAAGTGGAACATATAAACGAAACACTGCGAATTATCTTAAGTTGTTCTCAGAACCTGCTACAAGTAGTCCGAGTCCACAAATTAGGAAATGTGATAACTTTCTAGAAATCTTTGAAAACTCCCCGGTTGAGGACACCTTTTCTAGTAGCGATAGTGATTTACGGTATCCTGTGGACTATAATACGGAAACTGACGATAATTCTGGTGATGGAAATTATAATTCCAATGATGGAGATTTGAACTATTACAGTCCAGATAAAGATACTTCTGTGAGTAAACGTGAAAGTGGGGATTACGAATACGATATAGACGATGAAAATTATAACAAAAAAAGACTGATATCAACAAAGAATATGCAGATTTTCTACGTTCGTAGGAACTTGAACGAAATATTTCCCACACGGAATTGAGACATGGACATGGAAAAAAGAAATATTCATAAAGAATCTAAATGTTTCAAATGTACACACGAAAAAACGGCTCCACGGCCTAGTTAGAGTCTGGCCTCCAAATCTAGGCAAACTTCTCACACACACAAACGTTAGCTGAATAAAAGACGATTTAAAGCCGAATAGTTTAATATGTAATAATATAATAACAATAACCAAACAACTGAAGCTGAAATAAAGCTAACTGTCAAAACGGTTGTCAAAAATGCATATCCAAACTATAGCTGAATAAAAGCCGAATTAAAGCTTAGTTGTTTAATATACGAATGAAAACTTAATTGAAGCCAATATTTCGTAATAGATATAAAAATATGTCTTTTATAGCTCATCTGGTTAACGCGCGCATATATTAACACACTGGAATTTGCATGGGGTTCGGATCCTACTCACGGTATAAATCTTGAATGAATGCAGTGTTAGGTTGGAAATTAAGAGTACTAAAGTACGGCATCGCACACTGGCCCTATGTCCCACAAGGGATTACAGTATCCAATAAGAAAAGTAGTTATATATTTATTATTATTTTTTTAGCTAGCTATTAAAATGCATCCAAAATCGGCTTTAATTCGGTTTGAATTTGGGTTATTAAAGCTGAAATAGGTAGATTGCAATCAGGAAAATAAGGAATTGAGGAAACAAGATGATTGTTGAATTGCACATGTGAGAACGGTGACAGTGGATTGTTTGAAGAATTAATACCAATAGATTTCAAGTTCTGCCAGAGGACACGCGACGGTAAGTTACTGTTCAGTTTTGGTTTAAAATAGCGGATTTTTAATCCACATCTGCTTAGCTGTGTTTCTTTCAGTGATTGCTCTTTTTACAGGTGCGTCAAAGCAGGCTTTCGTTTTATTTGAACAAGGCTAAGCAACTACCATCGGAGTTGTTTATCAAGCAAGCAAACAAGAGATGGTCGTTGTTTGAAGGAGTTTTCTGGTATACTTTAATCTCTCATTACCGACTGGCGATGAAAAGGTATATCGACAGACTAGAAAATCATGTCTATAGACGAGCTTGTGTTTAAATGTGTGTATGACGTCATATTTAGGGGATAGTTGTTAAATGTAAGATCAACAAGTGAGAAACCAGATGGATAGAAATGTGAAGGAAGGGATGAAATGAGTTTAAGAGAATGTTGTGAAAAGGCTTGGAGAAATCGAAGGGTTTGTAGTTTAAGGCTGAGGAGGAAACTGATATTTCGTCCGTTACTGGGACTTATTTACAATACCAAATAAAACAGTAGAATCCGGAAAAAAAATATTTCTATAAAAGTATAGTTTAGATTAACATTCACTAACGAACGCGAGCAGAAAAAAAAACAAAGTAATAAACCTTCCTCGACATAAGCACAAAAAAAGTCAAGACGTTATAGGAGAAAAACAAAAAAAAAAAAAAACCCACAACTCGTAAATCTCATAACTGTAAAAAAAATTAATACAATCAGCACAATCTTCAAAAAAACATTGAAATGATTATATAATCAAAACATTAAAAGTTTTTATTTATTTTTTTATATTTTTATGTTGATAATTTGTAATGAAAGAAAAACAGTATTAAATCTTGTTAGAACATTACAAAATTAATAATTTCATGAAATATTTGTTTTGCAAATAATAAAAAAAACGTGATAAAATATTTGTAATAATGTCGAAATGTTGTCTCGACATTTTGACAGTTTCTTTCGTATGAATGTCAATATATTCTCATATTAAGACTTTTTCGTAATAAATGTCAAAATAGTTTCTTGACTTTAAATTAAACTATGGTATTGACACATTTTATTAGGAAAACTGGTGTGAGCGATCGGGCGAAGTTGTTGATATACTGCTGATATACTGCTGATATACTGCTGATATACTTCTGATATACTGCTGACATAATGCTGATATACTGCTGATATACTGCTGAGATACAGCTGACATACTGCTGATATACTGCTGATATACTTTTGATATACTTCTGATATACTTTTGATATACTGCTGATATACTGCTGATATACTGCTGATATACTTCTGATATACTGCTGATATACTGCTGACATACTGCTGATATACTGCTGATATACTGCTGATATACTGCAGATATACTGCTGATATACTGCTGACATACTGCTGATATACTGCTGATATACTAGGCAGTAAACTTTCTAACTAGTCAGATGACGGCTACGGTCACTTTTCAATTACCCCCTACTGAAACAAAAATCTATACACATCGAAAAATGACAATATCAAGACATAATTTTTTGTGTTTTTTTTATAAAAATGTGTATTATCTTTGCTACCAAGCCTGAGGAGGGCCGTGTTAACGAAGACCAAAAGTCGTCGGCATCCAAAAGGTAGAGAGCATCGTTTGGAGGAGGAGATAGCTAAGAGAAAACCGTATTTTAAAAGAGCTTTTAGGCAAGATGTACCGACGAAGACTCAGACGATTACAATGGCGAATACGATTCAGAGATCAATAAAGAGAGTACCGACGATTGGGTCATAGAACAGAATGACCTTATACAGAAGGCAGTTAGAGAGTTTTCTCAGTAAGAAGAAGTATTGCATCAAATGTGCCACCACAAACTGCTGTCACGAATCTGTCCGTTACCTTGGCATCATCTTCGACTGCCGTACTTAATACTGTCGTGACAAATAGTCAACTATTTCAATACTTCAGCACCATCGATCCGAACTCAAACGTATCCAGACTACTCCAAATATCAGTTCAACTAATGTCATTCAACGCGTCACACTTAATCTCTCAAATCCAATACAACCAAAATGTGCGATTTATCTAACCTGAACCTGAACCTGAATCTGAATCTGAACCTGATAAGACTACAGCGATGTTTGAAGGTTAAAGCAATGAAGGCTCATCAGCCATCTTCTTCTGGTTTCAACAGTTCCTGATGTTATTGCGATACTAAGGATGCCAGCGCTTCAATGAGCCCCCAAGAACACTAAAGCAATCAAGAGAGTGTCCTGTCTTTAGCCAGAATCAAACGGCTGATGGACTTTGGCCCATATTTGATGTTAATAGACCTGGTAATGGAACAATTTTTTTTGATATTAGATGATTTGATGATATTGCAAACTAATGCTTTAAACTAAAGTTTTTAGGATACGCTCCATAATACCATTTTTACTGGTTCATCCCTATCTCTAATATTTTAATTACTACTTGTCCTGCTATACTCTTTGCCAATCGGTCGGCTAACCTTTTGCATTTATCTCCTTTGCACACTCGCAATTAGTCTTTGTATTGAGCTATACAAGCTAACCCAAACCCACCATGAGCAACGCACATAACATCCATCTATCTAAAATCTACATAACTCTTACTTAGAGTATTTGCATATAAACAGACA
>JANSTU010019840.1:0-13667 GCA_027564075.1 Bolitophila hybrida
CGTTGAGTTCAAAACGAACAACTTTGGTTACTTTGTTTTGCAATGTGTGTTACAAGATTGCAATTTTCTATAACAACTTACGTTTGAAGTAAATGTGTGTTATAAGATGAACGTTTGAGCATCTGAGCTGGACCCGAATAGTATATAATAATAGGTTATAATAATTTCATTTTTTTTAAAGTATTTTTTTTTTAAATAAAAAAAAAAAAAAATATTATAAAAAAAAATATATTTTTATTTTATTTATTTATTCAAGAGATATAATGTCTGCTTCAAAGACCATAGAGCCTTATACAATGTGTATTAGCATACAGAAAATTCATTTTATAAATATAAAGCAAAGCTTTACTTAAAACTAACATTAATATAATAATGTGCCTGAAGGGCGAATAATTCGCAAAATAATTTAAATAAATGTGTGTGATGTGTGCTTCAAATTGAGTAAATGAGCAATAAAGACATTATAAATGAGAAATATGGTGAGACCAGACCGACACCGCATTTAAGCCAGAATTAATTTGATCAATACATATATTTAAGCTAATAATACAGGATGACTTATAGAGCTGGACATCATCAGCGAATAACCTGCACAAGATTTGCTTTTTTATATAGAGAGCGCGATCATTTCGAAAAAATGTGTACCCCTTGATAGCAACAGTCTTGTCAGAAACATCGGACTTAAGCCATGTCTCTGATACTACAACAATATTCAACAAACAACCATCTCTTGATCTAATTTCGTCAAGCTTATTTCCTTGCTGACTAAATGAATTAACCAATGACCAATATTAAGATTTTGTGAGCAATCAACAAGTGAGGCCCTAAAAATTTACTGCAACTAGCAACGACACCTGGTAATAATGATGTCATTGAAGAATATATAATAATAGCAATTCATTTCAATGTAATCAATTGTCACACACACACACGATAAAAAATAGCAAATTAGGAATATATAAAGGTGTTGTATATTTTCACAAATAAAGAAAGTTTTTGAAAAAGGTAAAAAAGGAAGGATATGTTTATGAATATCAAAACAAAAAATGGAAAAAGAAAAATGTTTTCGAATTAACCTTACAATACCTAATAATATTATGCATTTGTACTAGGTGGTGATCCAGTAGAACTGCGTTCGAGCATCGTTTAATAAGCGCTGCTGATGTAGGGGTAAGATGGTCGTTTAAATATATATTCTGGTGTTAATATTGGTATCAGGTAGAATATTAGACAGAAGCAGGTTTCTTGTACCGATGTAGCTTTGCATTATTGAATCACGGATAGGATAGTGAAGCGAATTTTACTAAAACCGGCGTGTGACGAGATGAGGACCCGCTAGACTTTTTCGCGAACCTCTTGCACTGAAAGTCAGATGTTGTCATTTTACTACCCATACGTCCAGCAATGCGAACAACTACCTGTCCAATATCTTTCGATAGTTCACAATCCTGGATACCTTCAATGATGACATTTGATTGACGCTTTTCTCGTTCCAGCCTTTCTACCTGTTCAGTTAGATTAACCACAGTTTGGTTTAATTGGGGATCAGCGCCTATCCAGCATGGAACTGAAATCATCTAGCTTCTTATTCAGTAACTACAGAATTTATTTCGGCGTGAAAGGCAGTCGAATTTAGCTCAATTTTATTTGCAGACGATTTTTCAAGCGCAGTAATTTGCTTAGAGAAGTGAGCTGCTAGCTTGTCGGATGCTTTTTTTCAATTTTTCATCAACATAACCAATATGATTTTTTTAGAGTTCAGAAAAGAGAGAGCGCACAGAGCTAAAAGGGAATTATATATACAATTCGCAGAAGTTGACGGTGTAGATGTTGACTGCTGGATTTTGGTTGCCGTGCATCCAAAGACTAAGCAGCTTGAAATCTTCTTCGTTAATATTCGGTACAGCGGGTGAAACCATCCAAAACACATGTCACAGCCAACAGCAGGATCAGTGCCATTCTTGATTTTTTTTTTTTTTAACAAGACCAGGACGTATTTATTAATGCACAGCAGGTAAAAACCATCAGAAACACTTAAGACAGATGTAGGTGACATGAAACCAGGGCTCAGCTCACGGTCGTATTTATTATGGCACAACAGTTAAGTTATCATCTTTAAAACAATAAATTCCGGACACGCTATTGGAATTTTCATTGAATATGTATATATAATATTTAATGTTATTCGTTTGAATGTTTTTAATTAAATTGATTTTTGTGTATCACTGTTGTCATTTCAACAGTTATTTAATAATACAATTATGAGTATGCTCACTGTATACAAGTGTACAATACAAAGTGTTTGAAATGATAATGTGATGAACATATGTTAAATACAATTTTCAATACACGCGCTCGCGATACGACTACATAACCTAGTCAGTGGAATTCTACACAAAAAAAAAACATCGAAAATTTCTAATGAACTGGACTCAATTTCGAATGCCACTAGCTAGGGAGTTGTTAGGCAAGTTTTGCAACAATAAATAATATAATAATAATAATAATAATAATAATATAATATTACTCTAACATAAATCTCTGACATGTTCAGGCCGTATTACAACCAGACATAAAGTTTTTATTCATTTGGTAATTCTAATTCGATTTCTTGCGCTGACCCTTAAACAGTCTGACTCAATATTTTATATTTATTTCATTTTTATTTAAAATTATACATGTTGTCTGAGACAATATAGTTTGTGTAATTAGAATTGAATAACAAAAAATTATTGTGTGTTGTGTAGAAACAAATTTATAAGTAACATATAATTACAATAATTATTAAATGACTAAAATTGCAAAAGTGTAATGTGCAACATACTTGAATGTACATTAAAGAACTTGATCTCTCCATATATTTACGACATGTGTGAAAAATGAATTATGAGCATAAGGCATAATAAAATTATTAGACCTGCTAGAAATGCTGGGGTTTAGTAAATCAAAAATGTAAAATTGTCTTAAAACGAGGTAATCTGGAAAGACTTACACCGAGGATCAGTGTTTGAAAGTTTGAAATATGATCTCTGAGTCGTTTTTTAAAAACAAATCTAATGCAGGAATTGAATGCTGGCTTTAAGGTGCTCTCAGATCTGCAACACTGTTTAGAGGCAATAAGAGAGGCCATAGCAAAAATGCGGCATTATGAGAGCCTTTATCAGACAGATTTGGGTATAAGTTGAAGTAATCTTCTGGTACGGCCATAAGCACCGAAGTACTGAATAAATTTTAGCAGAGATCAATCCAGTTGAAAGTTGAGTTCATAAGAATACCTAAATTAAGAACAGACTCACTTAGATGAATTTCGAATTCATTTAAAATTATAGGACTAGTATCATAGCTGTTTCTATTCCATTTTATTAGCATGGCCTGGGTTTTACCGACGTTGAGGTTTAGACCATTATATAATGACCACTGAAAAATAATGTTTAAATCCTCATTTATTTTATTAGTAATTTCTTAAAGATTATTTGGATCACATGCTAGATAAATCTGCATGTCATCGGCAAAGAGGTGGCACGAAGAATGACGAAGTTTAGAAGGAAGGTCATAAATAAACATAGAGAACAATATTGGACCCAATACAGAACCTGGCCGGAAAGCGGAATAGATGTCTGAAATAGAAACACACTGGGAACGGTTGTAAATATAGCTACAGGTGAGATTACACGCAGTGTTGTCAAAATGGAAATAGGTTTTAAGTTTAGTTCATTCAACAAAAAGAAATTCTGTATAGTTATTAGAATTATCTGAGATTTTAACGATTTTTGCATTAAAGTCATTATTTAAATAAATTACAACACCTCCTCCTCTTATCCCTTGACGATCATTACATAATAGATTGAATCCATCAATTGAAACATTTTTCGAGGGAATGCAAGATTTGAGCAAGGTTTCCGTGATAGCAATCTCGTGAATGTTTTTATTTTGAAAAAAAAAAATAGATTAAGTTCATTAGTTTTATTCCTAATGCTGCAAGAATTTAAGTGACAAAGAATTAAGTTTGTTTTTGAAGGCGGAGTGAATTACAAGCTGAGGAACAAGGTGAATAGGGTTGGGAATATTCGATTGTGTAATTAAATGATTATTATTTACAATATTAGGCTTAAATCTAGATGATTCTGCATATTATAAGTATTAATCAGATCCGTTAATGTGGTCCAGCAAAATGAATAAAGGCCATCGAAAAAAAGACAATAGAATAAGAGGGTAAACGTTTGATGCTGAGTTCAAGTATTTTATAATTTTACAAAACAAAACAAAACGAATACAACATTCAAATAAGTTACTCTGTGTAAACGTGTAAGGCGAAATATATGTAAGTTTAAATTTCATCATTCCATCCCGTCCTTGTTTATTAGCCTAGCGAGGTGTGACAGGCTCGGCACTTGCACTTTTCTCTTCTCTGGTCCAGTTCTAACGAAAACATCACTCGAGAAAACACTGGCAATTCGTCCCTCCTTCTTCAAAGAATTAGCCTCCAGTAAAATTTCAGACCATGATATACTGCTGAAATTTTGTTGTCAACATATAACATAGTACACGAGAACAACTAAGAAGGATCACAAAAATATTCTCTATATATTTATAAATATTATAACATTATTTACAATTTATATGTTTTATCACAAAATAATAATTAATAAATTTAGCTAACTCTAATATACAAATATTGAGGTTAATAAAAACATTTCATTCATTTAACGCTATCATCGTAGTTACTGTTATGAATATTTTGCATTGGCTGACCAGCATACCATGTCCGGTTCATCATTTGCAGTGGCAGCGGCATGGAGCCGCCATTTGTAATTGCATTTGTTCCACGATTATTAGGTGTTGCCCATTGTGCGATTGATGTCTGTAAAACGGAATTTGAGGTGGATGCGGTCGATTTTTTGCGGCTGGTAAATTCTGCTGGTAACGGAAATTGATGTAGTTTAACAGTATTTGTCTGTATGGGGCCAACCACACCTTTCCAATTAGATATGACGCGATTTTGATGAATTAACTCGGCTGCCCGACGCGGACGGAAATACGAGACTGCTATGTCCTTGCCGTCCGACCTCTCGAGTTTCTATGTGAAATTATAAATTTTGCGTTTGAAACGCAGCATGGCATCAGCAAAAAAGCTTACGGGTTTTCGTGATTACATTTATTATGTACACATTTTTAAAATAAACGAGTTTAGGCTCGTGATAGAGAGGCAAACAAATAAGTGCATGGTGAAGGCAAGAGACAAACAGACAGTATACTGAAGGGCAACACACAATGTGAGAAAAGCAAACATAGTGTAAGAATATAGAAAAACAAATATCATACAGTTATATGTGTTTAAGTAACATAACACGTACCTGCTGTGAGTCAGTAGGAAGCATGTGACTTTTCTGGCGATCAAATATCGTAGCAGCCGGTGCTGACGATGTCATAGTCACACTGCCGGCCAGATCCATTGGACTACCGCATCTGGTCAGACTGTTTGTCTCTGTGGTGCGGGTTTTTAATTTATAGTATCGGTAGTATGTACAGAGAGGGAGCCACTCATGAAGAAAGATAATAACGAAAATGGAGATAGACAGAGAGATACATTTACATTATGAGTGCGCTCTACCAACACACACACACACACACACGTCTATACGATAAAAAATGGCGTGCAAATGTGTCCACGCACACACACTATACAAAATGGTCAGCACAAAAAAAAATAATAAAATCGTGTTTTCAACAAATCACCTTAATCAAGGAGTCGTGCTCGCGTTTAAAATTCGCTATTTCATCGGAGGACTCATCATTGTATTCACCACGCAAATCTGTCGATGAGGATGACAGCTGGGTTTTCGGAGAGTTCTCTAGGCGTCCCGGTGCAGTCAATGAGGAGCTCTTCTCTCGTCCGTTCTTTCGCTGCTGCTGATGCTGCACTAGATCGTTCGTCACTTCATCGGAAGGCGGGAAATGAATTGAAATAGGCAACACATGAAGAAAGAGTGTTGTGGGCATTTGAATTTGGTGAGATTTGAAATTTAAGATGAGTTGAAAAAAATACACTTGGCTTGACACACACACACAGTGACAGTGTGCGCGTTTGGCAGACGATATCACAAATACAGCATTTCGTAACAACATACCATACATAGAATATGATAAAAATCACACTTTTGAAACCCATACCACTGAAAACTTACTCTTCTGTAAATTCAAAATAACTGTATTTCATAAATCTAATTTCTGATGAATATTATTAATTAGTTTCTCACGAGGTTTTCAGTGGTTTGACTGTTTATGTTAGTGTCAGATTCCCAAGCAGCAATTTGAGCTTATAATCCAAGTTAACACTAACAGTTGTATAATTTTTCATTAAAAATTATGGCAACATTGCACTTTAAGGGGGTTTTAAGCTTGTATGAAACTTTTTTATTTGAAGTCATAATAAAAAAGGGAAATTAAATAAATATTTAAAAAAAATAATTGAATCATTACATTTTACCCCTCTATATCCCCCAAAAAAGAGTTAAAAAATTAGTACTCCAAAGGTTCAAATTTCCTCCCTGATCAATTTGTAGTGCTAAGTTTTTGGGGCTAAAACACCTAACACACTTTTAAGGGGCTTTAATTTTAAAGTTTTGACCACCCCTCTTTTCACTTTTTAACTCATTTTTGGGGAAATAGGGGTAAGATTTACATGATGCACTAATTTAAAAAAAAACATTAATTTGATTTTATATTTTATTTTTTTAATATTACTTCAAATAAAAAAGTTTCCTACAAACTTAAAGCCACCTTAATTGGGTAATGGGGGTTTTAGCCCCTAAAACGTAGTACTACAAAATGATCAGTGAGAAAATTGGCTTCCCTGTGGCAATTTATGGGCATTAAGTTCAATTCAGCCAAAATTAAAATGCGTTTGAAATGTCAAGTTTTAGTCCGAGACTAAACCACATATTATAATAATGATTATCCTTTAAGTTTTTTTTATTATGTACATCATAAAAAATAAGTAACAAGTATAAGTAATTAAACTGTTATATTTCATATTGCTGCTTAGGTATATGATGTAAATATGACGATGGACGAAACAGAAATATTTTGTTTATGATATATAATATATTGTGCGTATTTATGCGATAAAACAGTTTCAAGACTATATTTGTATGTACCTGCTGGCGGTAGTTTCAGTCTTAACATCGAGTTCTCCGGTAATTTCCATTTGTTTAGATCATCATTCCAAACTGACTCACTCTTAATTGTATCCGGATCCCAGTAGCGTCCCTCACGTCGAAGCAATGGCAACGCCTTCTCGAGCAATTGATTATAGAATTTCAGATTTTTTTCTAGCCGTCGAATTGTCTCCAGATAGTCAGCACGATCCAGCTGAAATTCTGACTGTAGATCGGATACCTCACGCTCGAGAGATCGAATCTAAGTTGGAATGGACAAAATATTTATATCATGAAACAAAGTATTGATTATGCTTACTTTTTGACGCTGGGCCTTAAGAACGGTTGTCTTTGCTAATAGTTCTTGCTGGATGTCACTGTAGTGACTCTGCAGAATGTCCCGCTCTTCGCTGATCTCCAGACGATTTAAAGCATGTGCCAGTGAGCTGAAATAATAACAACAAACATACTAACTAAACCTTTTAATGCGGATGAATATATACCTCAGCCGATTCTCTGCAGCCTGCTTCTTCTTTTTATGCTTCTCGCGCAGCATTACATCGTGTACGCGCTCTCCGCCAATCAGATCACCCTTTAGCTCGTTCATCTTGTCAATGACCACCTTTGACTGCAGCTGATTATTGTCTTTGAGCTTTTCGTTGTGACTAAAGTTCTGTTCTTCAGCGGCAGACTTGGATAGTTCCTTTAGTTGGCTCTCATAGTGCTCTTTCAAGTGAGCCATATCTATACGGTAACCATATATATTTATTTATATGTAAATATAGTATGTTCTTATACTCACCTCTGACAAGCTCCTCCTTTTCACGCTGCTGTGTATCGTGTTCCATTTTCAGTCGTAGCGTCTCAGTCTCATACATCGATTTCAGCTTAGCCTGTTCCTCATGCAAGCGTTCCACGTTTACATCAGCTTGCATTGCATCCACTCCACCACCACTGTTCAGCAGCATACGCAGTTTCATGATCTCTTCCTGATATTCCCGCAGCATTGTGTCCTTTGGGTCTTCGTTGATCTTCGGTTTATTATGAATATTCTTGGCTCGACTTGCATAACGCAATGTGGACAATGTCTCATCATAATTATATGCAGCCGGCGATATACATGCGATCATCAGCGTTTTCGTGTTTCCACCCAATGAGTCCTGCAACAGACGCGTCAACTTCGAGTCCCGGTACGGTATATGTTTCGTTTTGCCATCTACTAAAGCCGATATTACATTGCCCAATGCCGATAGCGATAGATTAATTTTAGTGGCTTCTTTCAAACGATCACCCGTTGCACCGGTCTTATTCTGACGCTCGGAACCGGCAAGATCTACCAGATTTAATTTTCCCTTACGTATTGATGGCATTTCACCAGCTTTCTCTGTTTCTGAGCTACTTGTTGATATTTGCTCCAGGCTAATGGTAAAGATCGAATGTGATCGTGAACTAGTTGCGTTCATTAGTGTTGCTCCAACTATTCGATTTTTTGTACCGACCGTCAATAGACTTTCGCAGTCGTCCGCATTATGTACTGTATGACATGATAGATTCTGTACGACAATACCCTCTCCAGGTAGTTCTTTCAGAGCCAGTGATGAACTGGCCGTGCTCGGACAAAGAAGATCTCGAATGTTTTCATTGTAGATCTCAAGATAACTGACAAGTGCCAGATACTGGACGCCTGCAACCACCGAGATTGCCTCGAAAATATGATCAAAAGATCGTGATATAATGCCACGTTGAGCTAGTAGCTTTTTATCATCGGGTCCCTGCATTGTATGTGACTTTCCACAGCCTGTCTGTCCGTACGCAAATATTGTTCCATTGTAGCCCTCAAGCACATTCTGCGAATACAATATTCATATATATTTTTTATCGAAAATTGATACAATCAGTTTACCTCAACCAGAGAGTAGCATATGTCATTGTAGATGGCCTCACTCGGAGCATTCATACCATATGCACTGTCAAATGTGAATGATTTCGGAGGAGCTGTGACGTCAGTAGGATTATCCATCTGCACCGAACAGTCGTCTACATTTATGATATTCTGTGATGGAAATTTTTGTTATTAAATAATATTTGTTTTACATCTATATTAAAATCATTACAAAATTATTAATTTCTATTCATTTAATTTATGAAGATATACTGGGCACCAAATACAGCGTTGATCAAACGATCGCAATTATTGAACGCAGCTGTGCAGTGAAATTGGAGCGAGGGAAGGTGACGTAGGATCCGGCAAGGAGCGCGTGGTTAGAGGGCAAAGATATCTACCGAAAACCAATTTCCAAAAAAAAAAGATGAGATCGAGAAGAGTCCCCGTCACCCACGTGATTGTGCGTACACGGATTAAGAGTCTTGTGTTTTTTCTTATTTTTTTTGGTAGAAATTTGTAAATTTTCATTTCTCGTTGTTTTGCGTGCGTATGGGCATGTTCGTCGGTTGCGTTGCGTAGGGACAATCCGGGACGGCCGGAACCTACGCCCGAGCTCTAGTTTCTCGTAGGCTCAGACCAGCAAACTGTGCAAACACAGCACGATGCAACAATGTCGTTTCTGGCGCTTAAGTCGTCCGTCTGTTGGCAGCGGATTTGTCCTCCTAAATGTTTCAGGGTCACCTTAAGTTTTCTATTTTTCTTCTTCTTTTTTTATTTAGAATGCAGACATTTGGGGCCACGTATTGATTTCTATTTTGGTGATTTTTCTTTTTCGTAAAATAATAATTATTAGTATATATCGCGCACGAGGTAATTGCGCTATTTATTGTACTTATAAACAACGGAATTTTGAGATATTTTTTTTGATGTGTGTAATTATTTAATAGCTAATTTGAGGAGCAGGGGCTAAATGAGTTCGAGCGAAATGACCACAGCAGGGTGTCCTGCGGGTTTTTGTGAAGCAGAAATAAATGCAGGATCAGCTAGAAACTAACTATCAAGGAAAACTTTAGGAGCAATGCTGCGGCCAATTTCGACCAAAGATCCCAGAGCTCTCTTCAATTGCCTGTCGGTCCCGTTGGAAGAGGACCACAAAATGTACATGATCCAAAAGAACCTCAGTCCTAGGTATGCATTGAGCATTGCTCCTCTTGACATTCGATCGGTAAACCAGTTGTCGGAATTCTGTCGTTGAATAGACATGCGTTGTTCGAAACAGAAAATACCACTTTCGTTTCAGCCAGTACAGCAGATTAGCATTAGACTCTGGGGCCCAGCTATCTGTGGCGGGGAATGATTTTGAATAACTTATTAGGGAACTCAATTTAAAGATATCGGAGCACCTCGGTAGGATTAAAACTGCTGACGGAGCGCAGCATCGCGTTTAAAATTTGTCCAGTGGTGTGTGGTACAGTCGAAGTGGAAAGGGATATAGTGGTGTCTAATAGTTGCGACTTCGATTCCGAGACAGCTGTGTTAAAAAGAATGCCCTTTGCCAAACCTGGCATACTTAGTTGCACGATCCGGATTACGCATGTAATAGTGAATGTGAATGAACTGCAGTGCTCGGTTTGTGTGACGACAGTGAAAGCACACAATCGAGAGAAAAAATAGGAACATAATAAAGTGAGAGTACACGTACTCAGGCAGATGGACTGCTCTCAGCGGCAACAACAGGATCACAAAACTAATCATCCTAAAATGCGGCTAGGGTGGAGAGTTTATGGTTTTTATAAGTAAATATATGCATTGTTTAGTGTTAAAAAATAGTAGTCTTGTGTTTTTTATTTATTTATTTTTGGAAGAAATTTGTAAATTTTCATTTCTCGTTGTGACTAAAATCGAAAACTGCTCAACCGATTTTTTTTAAAGTTCGCAGGCTTATTCAATACATTAAAATGTAGTGTTTTATTGTTCGGTTTATTTTATAGCCAATAAACCACGTTTTTTTTCAACGTTAACTACTTAAGGAAAAGATTGTAGGGTACCATAAGAAAGGTACAAAATGTACATTTAAACAAAAGGAAATATAATTAATTATTAGATTATGTTTATATTCATCGTATATTAATAATATTATATAATTTCAGCCGGATCCACGAATATGCCATGAAACGCTGATGGGTCAAATTTAAAAACACTTAACGGAAACAAAACTTTCAACGACACTAACAGCAGTTCCACAAGCAGAAGGCAGCAGATAATGAACAATAATTTACAAACATAATCTTATAATCAACACACAGTTAACTTATTCGACTACACTCTTTAGCAGATCCTTGAGATCTTAAAACGGTACTAAAATAATATAATGTATAATAATATTTAGTATATATGTTACATATATATATTGATATTCTTCAGATCACTTTAAATTTATAATGTATATCCATGGTATTTTTAAGTACGAAAGATAGTATTTTTTAAAGACGCCATGTGAAATCAAGTGTGTTTTTATTCCAGATATTGTATATAATATGTAAATAAATAAATTTTATTGTATTATTTTACTTAAAATAATATTTAAATAAAAAAGCGCCTTTTATTTAATAATTGTTGTCGTTTCAACCGCTGCCGCTGGATGCGCTGTTGATCAAATCGGGCAACACCATTGTGCACATTTTTTTTGAAAAAGAGATCCAAATGCGGACGTTCTATATGAGGCGGATCCCGTTTGGAACGGAGATTTGTGGTTGACCGGGGATCTCATTCCAATTATTAACATTTTGTTTGATATTGTATTGTTTGAATTCCACAGTCAACTCAAGCAACTAAATACATTCAAGCTTTTTTGCAGAAGTGAGGAAAGGAGATATAGCCTTTCCTTAATTCCTACTAATTTTTTTAAATACTGTTTCGTCGCTGCTAAATCTTGATTTTACAAAAAAAAACGAAAACAATATGATTACTTTTACTCAACTTGATACAAGTCTTTCTAATTACGACATAATAGTTGCACGTTATCTATGTTCATAACCAATTACTGCAATAACTCCAACATATATATATGAACCAAATAAATTCTGAAAATCTATTAAATGAGAATTATTCTAGTTCAGTGTACGCTTACTAAAACAAACCTAGGAAAAGGAAATCACTATCAATTCAAACGCTTACCTGAAAATACAAAGCTATTCTTATTGTACTCCTCGACTAAATTCCACACTTAAGCCTAGCGTTCTCTAGCATGACTGAAAATACCTAGGAATTAATGCCTGCAGTAACGAGTCGCCTCCATTTACCAATTCAACGTATAATTACTATCTATCTTCTTCTATTCCTGTCCCCTCGTCAGTTGCTATGCCCGAAGTCGTTCCAAGTTCTTCCTATTCCTGTCCTGTCTTTGCTTTTTTATCCAAATCTTCTTCCAGTAAAAACTCTTTTTTCAGTCAAAACCAATTCTACTGGTTTACCGATCCTATAGGTATTCTTCCTGCCTTATCTAATGTCCTTGAAATTGTATTAAAAATCAAATTAACGAGCATCATGAATCACAACCTACTGAACGAATTCCAGTCAGGGTTCAAACAGAAACAGGATGATACTTTGTGAATTCTTGATAAGAAATGATGCGCCGTTTTAATACTGCTCGACATTTCCAAAGCTTTTTACACCGTGGCTCATAAATACTTTGTCAAAAGTTGCGCTTTTATTTTGGCTAACTTGATATTAAACTATTTATGAAATCGTAGTCGTAGTGTGTTGATGTTTCTGGTCACCTATCATCTTTCCTTCCAATTCAATCTGGAGTCCTCTACAAGTCTCGGTTCTAATTCCAGTTCTCTTTTCAATGTTTATTAATGATCTAAGGCTAATCCTTCTGAACTCGACCAAGTACCACATCTTTGCATATGATACTTAGTTGTACTACTATTGACCACCATGCAAATTATAAGGGAAGTAAAATGTGCCCATTTGGAAGGGACTTTAGACGAGGTACGAAAAATGCAATTTTAGCGTATGTTATTTAATAATTTTTCCAAACCAGGGTTGTTGGTCTTTTATGGGAGGTTTGACCTGTACCATAGGAGCATGTGGATCGAGCAAATCAAGTGCAAGAACTTCAAAGGATTGTACCATACTATCACAGCATGTCGACTTAAAGACTTGACTCCATGGCATTGATACAGCGTCATAACGCAAATTATCAACATTGATTAATTTAATTTTTCTACATTATTTAGAAGCTTTTGCAGCAATTGGTGATGCGTACAAATAGCAACAATAAATAATATCGTGTCTAGAAAGACTAGTATCAAGTTGGGTAACATTACGTACATTATTGATGAATGTTAGATCTATTATAGATGAACCAGTTGGAAAGAAGTGAGTAGGTATTTTAGAAATGAATGATAGAAAAAAATTATTTAGTGCTTGGGAATTCGGTCGCCAACCGTCGGCGAGTGCAGACGTGTTTTTATGTGTGCGCAAACCGAATTTTGAGCGCTTTGCTTATTACCAGGTAAGCAATGTAGCACGGTGGCGGAAGAACTCTTTACAGAGTCAACGGCAGCGTGCCCAGTCCCAGTTAGTGCGGATTACTGGTTGTCGCATCTGAGTGCTTC
>JANSTU010019851.1:0-13666 GCA_027564075.1 Bolitophila hybrida
ATAAACAAATATCTCTAATACTTTTTTATTTATTGCGTTACAAAATCGGGGGGTTATGTTGCCCCACCCTGTATAAAGGAGCTAACTGTTGGTTTGCTGAGTAACTGGTCTCTCTTCACCTGCTTTTAATGTAAAACTTTTCTATTGCACTCTATGCACTAAAATTACGAGTTCAAATACATTTGTTTAGTGAATGTGTATATCGACTATATATAACAATAATATTAAATCCCGGCGAACTGTGAATATCGCTTAAAATTACAATTTTAATTGGATACTTTATTTAATTAGGATTAATGTCACAATACGCAAAATAGAAATTCATTTTAAGAGCGTTCCACAGGAATTATATTAATATTTTGTGAATTTAATATACCAAATAATCGAAAGGGTTTGAGTAAGTTTAGGGTGTAATGAAACTGGTACTATATTGCGAAACCTATTCCAATCGGTGTTCTTTAAAAGTATAGTCAATGAAAATTGGAATATAATTTTAATACCTTTTCAAAAATGTATGTATTACAAAGTGTACCGACAAATTTTATTATAAAATAATACTCAAATCATTAATACAGCAATTTATGTAACAAGTACAATTTATCACTTTATTCAAATGTCGGTTAAAAAACGAGTATTATAATTTTTTTTGTCTTTTCATCAACAAAGCAAAATGTTTGTAGCTTCTAAAAATAATATTTCTATTTAATATGTTATTTATTATTTTTGTCATGTCATAATTTTAATATATTTGTTTTTACAATAAATTAACTTAAAAAAAATTAACTAGTGCAAATAAGTTACTTTTTTATATTACAATATAGTACCACTTAATCGACGCACAAAGATCAAAGATGATTTTATGATAAAATCGTACATGTGTAATTTTTTTGTACATATTTGAAATACATTTATATTATTATTGATAACCTTCTGATCTAAATATTACTATACATATATTATGTATAAAAAACATATTATTAAGAAAGTATTTCTTGAACTTATATATGGAATACATTATAATATAATAGATATGTTGTATACAATAATGTACATAAGAAATATGCATATACCGGATGGATGAGGCTAAAATAAATTCCATCGTCGATATCGGAAATGTACGCTTTATTAAAATATGTTTATCGTAAATGCGTCGTGTTATTCGAGAATGCAATCTCAGAGCACGGGGCATGCAATTGCGCGACTTGCGTGTACGCACATAACATACATACATATTACAGTTATCATTTACCATATTATATTATATAATCTCTGATATATAGGCCAATTTGAGAGCACATACGGATAAGGAGGGTTTTCATCACCAGGGTTTCTAGTCAATTTTCCTATTATTCAAAGGACATTATTATATTTTACACAAGGCTATATTATTTATATATAATTTTATACAAAATGGAGAAAAGAATTGTTAAAAAGAAAAGCATGTGGTTTATATAGAATGAGTTTGTTTCCAATAATTATTTCAGATTCAGAAATATGTAAACATGAATATGTGTGAATATGTGTATACTTACAAAAAGTATTGAAAATCATGTTTATCATGAACTGATCAAAAAAAATTCAAACCCATTGAACAACTTTTACCAATTATCTGGTTGGATGTTTGCGTTGCCGTTGATGTTTTTAATAAACATTTTCTGAGGATTCAATCGTCCCTAAGAAGTTTGTGCAAACTTCGTCACGACCGGCTTGGTACGACCGTTCTCTTCCGAAGATAAAGTTTTTACGCAGTAAAAAATGAGATCTGTAGTATTTAATGATTGATAGATTGATAGTGTTAGTTCAGTGTGATCTTTGTATTCTCTTTGACGCCAATTGTATTTTATACGACACATATGCGTAGCTACTTCCAATCCCCGGATAGAATACGGATCAGTAGTTTGGAATCCCAGAAACTAATTTTGCTTTATGTATTGCGTCGACAGGGTATTAGACGAGTCGATTACTATGTCCATGCACACTATATTGTTCCATGAGAACTCATCTGTCCGGAGACTCTTCCTATTTGCTGCCTCTTTTAGATTATAATGTCCCATTCAGAATGATGGAATTAATCCTGAATTATATATTATAGTAGTACTATTGTATCGTTTAATAAAAGCAGCATTGAGAACCCACTTCGGTTAGTGCTTAGAAATTTTGGAGTACAAGCTTGACAAAACCTATACATATATTTAATCCTTGAGTTTTTAATATTTTGATGTTATTAAATTAGATAGTTATTTTATGTAGATATGATTGTTATTTGTTTATTTCTTCATTTTTTGTATTATTATTGTTTGTATTCTAATAATTATCATTGATTTTTTGAAAATGAGTCTCAAAAAATGATACTAGTTTCAATATTAGATAATTGTTGGTTTGCCACCACCACGATGCTGCCCGATATAAAAAACTAGCGAGCTACATTGAAGCATCGTTGTGTTTATTAAAATCACATAGACAACTAGTTGCTAGTCATTTTAAATTCTACTAAGGATATTGGTGCCCTCAGAACTGTCAAACTGCATAATCTATTCGCTTGCAAATCTCAGCAAAGGGCCGATTACACTTCGTATACTATAAAAGTATTTTGTATTTTGTATTTTCTAAATACCTTTTTCAAATAAGTATTTTGTATTTTGTATTTTTCAAAATACTAAAATACCAAATATCTGCAATCACGGAATTTAAAACACATCATTATAATGTCTTATTTTCTCAGGCATCCTATTACAATTTTTAAATATTTCTTAAAAATTAAATAATTAAATAATACTTCATTAACTGAATTTAATATACATTTTTATATTTTTGTAAAAGAAATTCTTATGAAAAATATATGAAATCGCATAACCAAATATTTCGGAAACATTATCTGAAAACGGTCTCTTTTCACTGCATATAGTAAGAATCTCTAATTTTCTCAGCCATCTCATAACATTTCTTAAATTTTTCTTCTTTATAAAATAAATAAATATTTTAATAACTGAATTCAATTTTAATTTTATATTTATGTTTTGTTATATAAGAAATTATTTTGAAAAATATATTGAAACGAATGTGAAAATATCTCGAAAACAGTCTATACGGTCCGACAAAAAACGTATTTTACTCAAATAGTATTTAAAATATTTTTTGAAAGTATTTTACCAAAGTCTGGTTATTTTAAGATAGTTTCATTCAACTTGAGAAAAAATTTCAGAAGAAAATATTTAAAAATGATAAAACCGGCAAAATACAAGGATATGAATCCAATCATAAAACCCAGTGTATCCTTTTCTTGGTCTCTTAAAATACCATCGGAGGATATTGCTAAAAATCTTCAGTGCAAATTAATAAGACTTCAAACCATCGGGGTTTTGTTGTGAGTGATATGGTAAAGAAGCCCGACTGGAGTAGCTCATCACATGACCACACCGGTCGTGTGTACCATACTTGATCTATATCTCACAAGTTAGTCCCTTGAATTCATGAAATGAGAATTATGAACATAAAATGATTTACAGGATTCGTCTTGCGTATGAGTACTCTTAACGTATGTATATATATAGATATTATTATGCAAAACTTCATTCCGCAGTGGCGCCCATTTATCAAACTGTCGCCGTCGATGATTCATTTAATAATTATACTCGTAAATTAAATGAAGCGGCGGCGGCGGCTGGTGGGTGGCATCGGCATGAGAGGCGCATAATTCGATTAAAATGTGCATCTTGAAAATCGTGTATGTCTCAATTTTTTCCATTGTACGCTTTCTTACGTCTTGTATCGCGTTAGTGACTATACGCCTGCTCGCAAGTACTTTACATAATGAGAAGAAAAATAGCAAGCTGGTGGAAGAGTAAAACAGAAGAAGAAAAATCATAAGGCGTCTTGGTGCGGCCGGCATCCAGGCACTGCACAAAAGGGTTCCCATTTCCGCTCAGAGTGCCCGATCGCTTCAGCGCGCACGGAAAACTGACAATATTTGCGCCTGTGCCTTTCATTTCGCAATTAGCCAGAGTCGGATCCTTGAGCCCTGGCATTTTCGCAGCACTCTATAGTACTATTTGCCCTTAATTTTTAATGTCATTTTTGCGCGAGAATGGTGTGTGCATTTTGTTCGTTTTACAGACAATGAAGTGGCACGAGCGGATGCACGTCGGATTCATTACTTGGACTTAATTGAGTCGTTTTGTGTGAGCGCAAGTATTTGCCAAAGTGTATAAACGCGCCTCTGACTAGAGAATATATTAGGTTCTAGTGAAAATGCAATCCATGTCGTGTATAAATTCGTTTTAATTGCATTTTTATTGATATACGATGTAGGTATACATTTGAAGAGTACTCGCAGCACATTTAATTACATACTATTACTATATAATATAATATTTTTTAATATTTTTTAAGCATCATCAACACATACACTTTTAGTAGTAACTGTTGACTGTTGAAATTTTAGACAAACATTGAAATACTTGTATTTTTTAGATTATGAGTCTTGATTGTAACCATAATGAATGCATATATATTTTTCAATTTCTTTTTTTTAATAAAAATCTTTTAACCGAAATTTTATATTAATTGCATATGAAACTATTTTCAATAACCATACTTTTCTATTCACACATAACGGAGATCGTGGCGTTGGGCGAACAACCGCAAAACTTGTTATAATACATGCGGCTTTTCCGGGTTAAAGCGCATGTATTATGCATAGTGCATACGTGTTAATAATTAAATTTAAAAGTTTTTTTTCGAACCGATAAAACTTCTGTAATATGTGACGAGACACTTTTCTATATTATAATATAATTAATTGCTGGCACTTTACGTGGGGTATTTGGTGAACGAGCTTGATACCAAATATACATAAAAATATAATTTTATATATAAATTTTATTCAGTACATACTCAAAAGCGAGGCACAGTGCATGTGTGTGTTATGTGAGCGATAATAATTAAATTTAAAATGTTTGCGTCCCTGATTGGATTGTATTCAAATGATGTAAATTCGAAATTGAATGGTTGTATAATGCCCGGTTTGAAGCGGTGCTGTCGGGTGGTGGCCTCAATTCCACATAATCTCGTCTCAAATATGACGTTGGTCCATATTTTGTGAATAAACACACTATCCTCGATGGGTGTTGGTGATTTGAGTGAGTGTGTGTGTTTGTGTGGGAGAGTGTTTGGAAGTTTTGAAACTCTAGCTTATCAAATGGTGCTGCTTCTGGTACACATGTACTTTTGTACTATCTAAATTCTATATATTTACATACTTAGATACAACAATATTATATATAGAACTTGACGTATAATACAGCACATATTATGCACGTTTAATATTTGCTGTCGAAAACGCACAGATTTTCTCAACTGCATTTGGAGGAGCACTGGATGCTGTTATATAGTATAGATATATAAATTGCAAACGCTGTTTGTGTGGGAGTACCTTGTTACTTGCTCTTCCGCAGCGAGTTTGCTGTTCAAATTGATTACATATTATAATAGTTTTGGTCCGAAAGTTTTGACTTTTAAATTAAGTGTTCTGTTCTCTGTCTCTGTGTACGATGTTAGTGCTTCTGTGAGTATATGTTTTTGTGCAATATGCGCATATATGTTTTTAAATATATTTGATAAATATACATATGTAAATTATATAAATGCAATCATGGTTTCGAATAGAGCCATTAGGTGTGCAACTGTTCATAAATGTTTGTATTACTTAATTAACATTTAGAACAGTTTTTGCATAAAAAAACATTCAATAATTTAATTGTGTTTTTTTTTATATTTGCAAGACTATTATTATATTTAGCAGATTTAAATTAATTCATTTGAATAAAAATAAAAAAAATATAGTTTCCAAAGATTATGATTATGTTCTGTTCCTAGGTTCGAACTTATGGACACTGGGATATGACGCAGCAACCTATACCAATGCGCTACGCAAACACAATTAAATTAGACTGATGTATTATTTTTATTTGTATATTGTTTTTTTAACTAACAATTGGACTTCCAGAAGGTTCAATTTTGTGATTCTTACAGGTTTCAATCTCGATATCGCTTCTAACTAACTTGTGAATAAAGGTTACAAATTGTATCCCTCGATTATGCTTCGAAAGCACTTATTACTGAAAGTTTATCATTTTGTGTATTGAGCTTGTGTTGGTTGCTTCGCGATAGGCTTAAGCACGGCATGTTATCGAGGTCTTCAGGGTATAACATCGTAAAAGCTTCGTAAATGCTTCCGATGCGAAGTGAATCTCAGTATGTCCTTCAAACCGTGTGGTTGTCTCATAATTAAATTATACAAGAAATCAGTTTGTAAAACAGAGTTTTATCGAAGAAATTCCTTGCGCCAAAAATTCTTCAGAATTAGATTTAGGAGTGTATTTTATTAATGTTTATTGGAAATTTGTTCAATTTATTTATGTTTAATTATAATTATATAGATAATAATAATGGTATTATAACAAAATCCAATCAAGATTAAGAAAATGGACGATACAACATCAAAACACTCACCTGGCACTGAAAGAACTTTTAACAGTAATAAACAGACGTAGAAAAAATGTTGCCGGAAGATCCAAGACCACTATTGGGAACTCCGTAAGAAGTTGTCATTAAAAATATTGAAGAAGTGTGCAAAGCATATTCTGGAATATCGATGAATCAAGAACCATTTCAATTAATATAAATATGGATGGATTAACAATTTTTAACAGATCCAAAGTGGAATATTGTCCTATTTTGTTTAATATATACGAAATGCCGCATATTCCAGCCATGGTGATTGGCATATATTGTGGAACAAGCAAATGATCTGATTTGCAATTATACGTATCGGCTTTTGTAGATGAAATGAAGGAAGCTATGATCAATGGAATCTGTATAAATTCACACAAGATCACTGTAAAAATACGTTGTTTTATATACGATTCAGCAGCATACGTAAAGGTAAATTAAAATTACTTGTATGTGTGTCCTTCTTAATAAAATATACTATATTTTATTTTTATGTTTTGTTCCTTTAGGAGTGGCAAACTTCAATGCACAAGAAGGATGTCAGAAATGTACGACAGTTGGAGAATATATATAGGTATATAAATATATTTCCGAAAACAGTATGCGATAAGCGTACGGATACCAAATTATGACTAAGAATGTTTGGGGAACATCACAAAGTCATCAAAAGTCATCCACTGTTAGAATTGCCCATCGACATGGTGCAACAATTTATAGTGGGTGATTCGCTCCATCTTCTGCATCTTGGTGTGATGAAACTTCTTTTATTCGGATGGAAAGATGGAACCTTTCGCCAATCCAATGGCGAGCGCAAACCACACACGAAGTCTCAGAATATCAAAATAAATAATGCCATATGCCATCGGAATTCCATCGTAAAGTTTGTGGTCTCGATTGTCTCGCTTATTGGAAAGCACTGAGTACCAAACATTTTTGCTTTACAATATGTGTATTTTCTGCTATTGTTTTGCGCCGTGCTATATGCACATCCAATAGTATTTCAAAATACTGTCAGTAGCTCGTGATATGCAACTGCAGTTTATTGAAATATTTGCAATATTGTTTTTTTTATTTTTCACATGCATATAACAATATTCATAATCTTTCACACCTAGTCGACGAAGTGGATCGTTTTGGATAGCTAAAGAGCTTCAGTGCTTATCCTTTTGAAAATCACCTTGGAAAAATGAAGCGACTTCTCCGAAATAGTAACCGTCCTTTGGCGCAAATATCCAAGCGAATGATATAATATATATATAATATTCTATGGATGGATAAAACAAAGAAAATGATCAATGATCAAATATCCCAGATCATTTGAAAGCATCTACAGATTACTCGTTTTATAGCAAAATCGAATTGAAAGAATTTTCTATTGGCACTGATTGTTCGAATTGTTGGTTTTTGGTAATTGTCTGAACATACTTTGCGGCTGTACCCCACCTACAGATCCATTGATGTCACATGATTTAGATTTATGAAGCCTCTCATTACAATGAGTCATTTTCGTTTCGAACAAGAGTATGTTTTGATAGATCCCAGCCGTATTATTAGACTTTATAGCATCAAATACCATATATTTTAAAATTCTAAGATCCCTTAAAATTGCTGCCATCGACTTCTTCTTCAAAAAATAAAAGCGTTTATAGAACGCTTTTATTTTTTGAAGAGCATCTGAATTATGGGATACAGCTCATTTTTAATCTTTTCAGTATAATTTAATTACAAAACCTAAAAAAACACGATTTTATTATATTTTTTCATTATATTCACCAAATTGCATCCAACAAATTATAACCGCTCACAAATCTTGCCGTCCCAATTAGTTGTTAGGTTTAATTGTAGCTTTTCAATTGACCCTTAATAAATAACCGTAAGAGTAAACCCTTGTACATCAGGTATAAGATACTCATTACTCACGACAGGCAATATCTAAAAAATCAATTTGATCAATTTTAAAATAGTTTCTGGTACAATAAATAAATAAAACAAATAAAAAATATCATATCAGTTTAAGATGTTGTATTATTTTATTATTTTTATGAAAATTACAATTTTCTCAAGAAAATCCTCAATTTATTTGATTAAAAAATGTTTATCAAAAGTTTATCGTTTTTGAGATAATACTTAATAAACTAGACTTTAATTATTTTTTTGAGGACATTGGTTTCCGAAAATGTTATTATTTATTATTTATTATTTATATTTTTATAAAGACTCTTTTTTGTTGAAATTATTGGTACATTATTATTATTATTATTATTGGCACCAATAAACTAAACACTTATATTATATTAACTGTTATACTTGAGAAAAATATATTAAAAACAAATTCGACACGGTTATAATTACTATGGCGCGAAATGATCTGACTATATATTGTTGTTGACAATAAAATGTAAAAACTTATTTATCTAAGGATGTTTAAAAGAGAGTATTTATGGAGTAAAAGAAAAAAAACACTAATACACTCAGGGATCTTTTTCCTTTTTCGACGATCACCCTTTTAAGTGGCTTTAAAATGTATATATATAAAACTTCTTTATTTGGATAATAAAAAATGGTTTGAATGAAAGATTTTTATTTTGAAAAAATCATTTGACAATCCACTTCTGATTTTTTTCGCTTTTTTGTGGCCTAAATGAACAGATCAATGATGAAATTTACAATATCAAAGTACAAAATAAGTAGGCAAATAATATGAAAATCGTAAAATAAGGTGTATTATTATTTAAAGCTGAAAAATTATTATTTAAAGCTGAAAATTCGTATAAATAAAAATAAAATTTGATAAAATGCAACCACACTTAATTTTTCCACCATTCCCAAAATGGATCAGCCGTGTGCGTCAACTCTTTCAATTTTATATGTGACTATCATGATTGTTAACCCATCTATTTGTTTGCCACTATTTTCAATTACTTATAAATGTGATTTTGTTTTATTTTAATCTTTTTCTATATATTTTTGTATTAATATCAGTTTGAAATTTTGTTAGTATTCACTAAAAATAAAAATAATGAAATTCGTTATCTGAATATTTAGCGGGTCGCACTCTCACAATGAAAACGTAACTAAATGCCGAGTTTTACAGTTTTCTTGTATTTCAAGTCTTAAAGAAGAGTAGATTCTTATTAGATAGTATCAAACTTTTCTTCAAATAAGCCTATAATAATACATGATGGACTCTTTTACGTGGAAAAAATATTGGAAAAAATATTGCATATATATGATTCTGTTTAAATCGTAGTATTTCATTTGTTTCTCATTCATACTCGATTTTTAGTTCAAAACTATATCTATTATATGTTATATAAAAAACAACCATTTTATAAAAGGCTGTAGTGCTTTTCAATATTTTGAAAACACTAATATTTTTTATTTTGATTTATTTTTATAAATATTATAGTTTTTGAATAACGACTCATCTAAGATTTTTCTGTTCGATTTTCTAGATAAATCCGATGAAATATGCAAAGTTACATTTTTTAAATTATAAATGTTATGTCTCTTATGTCCGCACAAATATCTAAACATTATTTACATAATTATTTTGTGATTAGGAAAAAGATATTTTATATTTGTGACAGACTAAAAACAATGATTTAAAATTATTGTTGCCTCCTTATCGTCCTTACGTCCTTGTGAATAATAATAAGAATAATTTGCTTTAAAAAAACGTTTTCTCTGGCTGGCTCCGAAAACTAAAACAGTTTATGACCGAATAAAACAAGTCGATTACACAAATTTGTATGTTTATATTTTATAATATAGTGTGTGTAGAGCCCATGGTGTTGTGTAGGTATTTTCGAACTTTGCTCGTAAAAACAGTACCTCAATCGTATATACATTATGCATGATGGTCGCCTATGTAAAGCATAATAAATAGATGAACAACAGGACGATCAACATGTCCAAAGTTACGGGACTCACAATTTCAAACAAACCACAAACACAAATATTGCACATTATAATATGCACTATACCAGTTGTATATGTACAAAATATATATTGTATATGTGAATGTCCTTTCATCGACAAAATGTGTGCTGTCTAAATATTTACGAAAAGTCAAATGTCTGTTGGATTTAGTAAAGGTATCTGAATGTGAAATACCGCACATAAAACTGAAAATCAACGTGAATTATGTTGCTGCCATTAAGACGACTTCTATATGGTAAACAAAGCACGTGGATAAAATAATGAAACAAAAATAATTAATTTTGTTAATTTCTTTTGTCTATATATTTGTTTAGCTTTATTACGTTCTTATTCAAAATTTCACTAAACCTTATATAAATTTCCTAGAATTTTCCCATGTAATTTACAGTATGTAATATTATATAATAAAATGTAAATTGTGTAACCTTTTACGTCTGCAGCCAGGAAAGGAGCCAATTCGTTGCGCTGGCACACGCCAACACAGACACACAGAAACGCGTGCACACGCACGCGATAAGGATTTAAAAAAACAACACTTGAACTGCTCACAAAATGATAAATTATAAAATTTACGATTTGTGATTCACCGTGTAACGAGAACAACAAAAACACGAGCACCAATATATATTTCCTATACACCTGTGAAAGCTCTTTTTAATGTTTAATCAGCACACTGATTTTTAATCACTTTTTTATTTTTTTTTTAATTAATTCTAAAACACTGTTTGTAATTTAATGTCCTTATTTTTAATGTTTTTGTATGTGTATGTGTTCATGCTGAAGTGTTTCGCGACGAGAGAGAGCTGCTCAGGATTTGCGTCCTTCTGGTTTCGTAACTCGCGATCTACTAAACCAAAACACCGTCAAACATTACTCTGGTAATGTACTTTATGATATGCCTGTATGTGTACTTGTATATACAGATTTGTATGTGTATGTGCGAAAGAGTATATGTATTCGTACAGCGCGAATAAAGTATACATTTATATAAATATACATATATGATGCTTTATGTAGCACGCATACTTCCAGTTTGTGGCGAAAACAGAATGCGCCTTTGTGAATGCATTTATCGGGCTAGACGAAGGACGATTTCCTTTTTCCTATATACTCGCTCTCGCTCACGTTTATATACATTATGCACACAAACACAGGCGGCACACGATACTCAATGCATATACGAGCGCAAGCCGAACGCAGCGGTCGCTTTCGGAAAGCACTCCCGAACGCTTCGCAGTGTGTGCTTAAAGCTGCAAGCGCGCGCGTGGCAACGCAACGAAGTGCATTTTCCATTTACTCTTTACAGTGTGAATATGAATGTGGAACCAGGAAAGAGCGACGCGAACGCTTTTGATTCAATTGAAATAGATGGATGGAGATGGACGACCGAGCGTGGCGTCCTATGCGCGCGTATGTATATGTATTTCTGCGTGTTGTCACAGGTATATGCACATTTACGAATGTACATGTATATACAATCCAATTATACATACATAAATAGATGCCTAGTCCATACATGCATTTATGAATATATATGCGGCCGTACAGATACACTGATGTGCACTATACACACATACAAACACCCACTCAAGCGCAACGAGAAAACACTGGCATAGTATGATATAGCTTCTATATTCGCTTCTGTATATTTATACCACCTCTATACATCTATATTGCATGTATACATAGCACTCCTTGAACATGGAGTGTGTATGTGCGATATGGTATATATATTGATAGGAGGATTGTTATTGAGCATTATCTAGTGTTTTTTGTGGTTATGTTTATGTGTTGTATCGTGAGCGGTTCTGCTGTTTGGACGAATTTAGATCTTAGTTTTGATTTCGCACTGATTTGGATGTCGCTGTTTTTACAGTCGTAACTATTCACACAAACACGCTCTAAAAAACAAATCGAACGAGAATTATAATTTATGTATATTTTTTTAAATTGGATTTAGAGTGTTTGTTGATAGTATTTGAGTATCATTCGGCTAGTAAGCCGTTTGTAGAAATTGTTTAATTAGCACATTATTGATTTGATTTATCGGCATTTTTCATGTTTTTCATCAAATTCATTCTTAATTTTTAAACTATTTTATCTTCGTTCGCACTTGAACTGTTAAAATCGACTTTTTTTACAATATTTACATTATCGATTTTGTGTTGAAGTCGCTACGACCACGTTTAGATTCAGTATAACATTCGCAGGTGGTTGGTTTACCGAATAATGCTTATCAAGCCGCTCTTTCGCTTCTTTCGCATTTTGTTCAGATTAAAAACCAATGATTTATCTTCTTATCCACCTTTTTACACATACACTGAAGTTGCTTTACGTCAAACTCTATAAATTGAAACCGAGTGCTCCAATTGTCATGAATTTTTTTAAAGGATGTATGTATAGCGCTGACCTTACGCGTTACTTACAAACGATGTACTTCTGTATACGCTTGATTGTTTGTGGTGCCATTAAAACACAAATATTTAATAATATAGAGTTCAAAGTATTACAATACAAACTGAATTATGTATGAACATGGTGACCATTTCGACTGTATTATACAGTGCAGTACTATATTTGAAACCACTGTAATTTTTAAAATAAAACAAACAGTACATACATAAATACATATTTTGTATTTATGGCGTTTCGCGATAACTTTAATAATTGTTAATAATTTGTTGATACATTATTTCTTTATAAAGTAGATAAAATTTTAAATTATACAAAAGCTGAAGTTCCGATATGTTAAACGCGGATTTGTAAATCGATTATTATTAATAATAATTTATAATTTTTATACCATCTGAATCAATAAAAAAATTCAATAAATAAGTCTGTGACAGCAAATCTCCGGATGCGCCTAAAAAAGGGGGGTTTTGCAGTAAACATCACAACTCGTTACGGAATCATCTGCATCAGCATTAGGATGAATTTATTTTTATAAAAAGGTAAAAATGGTACAAATAAATCTTTTCGTGGTTACGTGTTGATTTATGTGTAAAAAAAATAATTAATAAAAATTCCGTCGGTTCGGTCAAGTAGATTTTGAGTTATAATGTTCAAGAACTTAAAAAAATACGTTTTCTAGAAAATCGATTTAAAGTTTTTTTAATATATATATAAATTCCTTTGAACCCTATTCGGGACATAGGGCATCAGCAACAAAGTTGCGGAACTGGACGCGGTTGGCGGCCAAAGCCTTTATCGCCGT
>JANSTU010019862.1:0-28457 GCA_027564075.1 Bolitophila hybrida
TCAGATGTGACATCAGTGTTGCCACACTCGAAATAACCACTAGTTCAAAAAAAAATGTTAGATGGCGGACCCTGTATCAGTTCATGGTAAGGTTCAAAATCTTATCATATCATCATTAGCAATAGTTCCACAAGTTTCATGTTATAATTTATATATTGTCTTAGTATTAGTCAAAGTTACATTGTATAGAAATAGTTACAATAAGAATTATGTTTCATTTAAATATTGACTTTTGTAATTAGCAATGTTTACAGGTACTATTATACTATCGTAATACATAAATAGGATATTAGTAGCAATATTTTCAAAGGTGCAGACTTTAAATGTCGTTTTTGCCTCGGACCGGTCGTATAGACTGTTTTCGAGATATTTTAAAATTCGTTTTCATATATTTTTCAAAATAATTTCTTCTTATTAAAGTATTTATTAATTTTATATAGAAGAAAAAATTAAGAAATGTTATAGGAAGCCTGAGAAATTAAGAGATTATTTTGACATGTTTTTGATTCCGTGATTTTTGTAGATATTTATATTACTGTAAATGTATTTTAGTATTTTAAAAATACTTGTATTTTAAAATAGTATTTTGAAAATACTTGTATTTTAATTGGTATTTTGAAAATAGTATTTTAAATATTATTTAAAATACTTGAATTAGAAATACTCCCTATGTCTGCAAAAATTCTCATAGTTAAATATAGTTTTGTCAATTTGGAAGATCTTTAAGTATTTTAAATCTACGGCCTCAAAGCAGCTAATAATTAGTAAAAATGGAAGTTTTGATTTTTAAATACATTTTCATTCACACTAGATTTAATTGCGGTGTTTTCGTGGAAATTATCTAGATTCTCCAATTATAGTAAATTCCAGTTCCAAAAATACATTTTCCAACATTATTTACACTATCAAATCTTTTAAGGTTATGGATAAAACGAACACAAGAATTAAAAGCGACATTAAATTTTCTGTCAATCTGTCCATCAATAATTAAATTGGATCAGTTAGAAGACCTTAAAAGTGACTTGGAAACTTAGGATTATTTCGTAATTTACTTTTTTTGTGATAATTTTAAAATTTGCTAAGATCGTTATTCACATTAGTTATAACTTCAGAATATCTAGTTAAAGGAGCACTTATGCACTTATATTATACTTATGCGTAATTTTACTGCATCGGCAAACATGCTTATACTACAATGTTGAATTATGTTGGGTAAGCCATTAATGAATAATGAAATCAAAAGAGGGCCAAGAACCGACCCTTGAGGTACTCCGTCGTACATTTGCCTAAAAGTAGATGAATGATTATTGGAGTCAACAAGCTGAAAACGATTTCGTAAGTAATTACCAACAAGCCTAATAGCAGAGTAAAAAAAAAGTAAAAGTTTTCTTTTAGTTTCGCCAGTAATCTATTGTGGTTCCCATTATTAAAAGCATTGGCGAACTCCAGAAAAATTAAAAGACTTGCATGTCTATTATCAAGATCAATTCTTATATATTCAGTAATTTTTAAAAGCGAAGTTATTGTGCTATGTTTTACCTTAAATACAGACTTATGTTCATTAGCTGAGAATAGTCATAATAATAATAATAGCATAATCATTTCAAACGCTTTAGATAGAGAAGAAAGAATACTAATCGATCTAAAGTCTTTAAGTGTTATAGGAACCGCAAGTGGTAATACTTTAGTATGTTTTCATGTTTGTGGAAAAACTGAAGAAGTCAATATAGAGTTAAATAAATCAGTAATAAATTGTAAAATCATAAAAAGCAACATTTGTATGAATTTAATTGAAATTATGTCAGTCCAATCGCATTAGATTATAGACTTCATCAGAGAGAACAATTCCAAAAGCTAATCCAGAGTTATCGAGAGGATTAGATACATTATAAGCTTAGTTGGTCCAGAAAAATGATCGTTAAGCTCCTCAGTAGAAAAATGATAAATCGGCAGCGAATTGTAAATAATTCCAATATCTTTAATATTATTCCATAATTTTTTCCATAATTTTCGTAGTGGTAGTGAAAAGTTTGGTTTATAATTAAAGTTTTCTGATTTCATTTCAGCTTATTTTTTTAAGGGATAGAAATATATGCCAGTACTCAGTCAAACTAGACCTTTTCTAGGAAGATGTGCAAATCATCATAAAAATCATATCGCGATAAGAAATACCAGGACTAACTTGACTGCACATTACAAAATCATGCACATTAATTACTAGAAAAATGTCAAGACATGGTCCTCGAGTCGAATTAGGTGAGAAACCGGTTTTAATCGCCTGAACCAACAATCACCTCCTATTAGAGTTAAAACATTCAAATATATGTATTGTAATCACGGACTAAAAAATACATTAGGAACATATAAACAGCTTATGAAAATATAAATATCAATTGCAGAATGACAAAGTACTAATTTTTTAGATGACCCTTTAAATAACCGATATTTACAAAGGTACAAAAATAACAATGAAAACTAAGCTACTGTGATGCAGAATGCCAAATACGAGACTATATTTCATACTATTTTATTTATTTATTTATGAATGTTTGTTGGTTTCTGATTATTTTTCGAGCTCCCAGAAAAAATCAATCAAGCATTCGTAACTTTCTTTTATTTATTTTTTTGTTATGTCTTCCGATTTCGCGAAAAATTACAAAACTAACTTTGAAACATTTTGGCCAACCACAAGAAACTTCAACCTAATTGATTTTCTTACGTAAGAGCTGCTATGATCTGTATGCATTTTAAGAGATGTCTTATAATCAAATGTATTGGTTGGTCCAATTGTGCTTTAAAGACATTATTGGACATATCGGTAAATGTAACTCTAGATATATTCAGAGGTGACTACTATATAACTCCAATATGTGTATATCGATTCATGGTTGAAATTGTACGAATTGACATTTCCAAAACAAGCTTCATTATGCTGATTGGTTGAGAAATATCAAAGTTATTTAAAGTTTTATCATCAACAATAAAGTAGAAAAGGTTTTGTTATCAGACTAACTTTAAAAGCTCTTTATTCAAAAAGATCGTTGGTTTCCATTTTTTTACAATATTTCTGATTATATATATATAAATTACTTATTTAAAAAATTAAATTATATAGGTCTAAAAAAAACTTACCCAAACTATTTTTTCTGAACACCCCTAAGCTAAATTAATATACTAATCGAGGAGGAAGGTTTGCGTGTGAATTCTCGAATTGGAAAAACAAGACATTCATATTTGTTTGCTTATCAGCAGCTTATTATATACGATATTTTTATCTTTTGGATTGTCCGGTAAAAGTGAATGTATAATAAATAGATTTAAGAGTTTAATATAGGTAAAATGAATTTGACCATTTCCTGGTTAGGATTTTATAGATTTGATTAAATAATAAAAAACACACGAATCAATTTAGTTTCAATGGGGTCAACCACAAGAAACGTCAAACTGCGACATTCCCTTACGTAAGACGTCTCTTAAAATGTACATACATCATAGCAGTCCTTACGTAAGAGAATATGTCTTACGCAGTTTCACGTTTGCTGTGGTAGACCCCAATGTCTACTAAATTCGAATTCTAATTTATGATATGCGTTGTATGGTGCGTTTCTGGTATAACTCATTATATAATCTGTTTAAAAAATACTGGTATTCCCTGTTTCTAGTTTATTTTTTTTTATTTATGTTAGGTCCTTCCTTTCTCAATGTATAGTCCGGAATGATTGCTCATCTGCGACAGTTTAACCAGTGTGTTTATGCAGCCAACCTTCTCTTAAGAGATCCTTCTTAAATCACAGATTAAAAACTAAAACGCATAGATATAGTAGGCAATATATCTACCCCTCTATAGATATCGAATTCAAGATTTCCATCATTCTGTAAAGATGGCAGGTGAATATTATAAATTAAAAATTATTTAAAGAGGCTCAGCAAGAGACTTAGCATTTATGTAAGTGCAATAGGTGGGAATGAATTTTGTCCAGACTTGGAAATGGGTACCAAGTTGCTGCATCTCTAACTCTCGGGAAATGTTCTATTTATATTTTTTTTTTGGCAGAAGAAAAGATAATAATTAATTTATTTGGGGTAATTTAGCTAGCAAATAAAAAAGCGACATAAGTTTTTTTAACTGTGTAATTTCTAATTTAAAGATTTAATTCAATGGGTTCAATTGTCCTCACAGTGTTTTCAATTCAGAACCAGAATAAATTAATGGTATTGTACAAACGTACCGTTTCTGATGACTATTCGCAAATTGCTCATGTTATGTCTGTAAGCATTGCACACCGGTCACACCGATCTTTCGAAGAAATTCTTGATTCGATTTTGGAGCTGCTTCACATTATCTGCTTTCTAGTTCTCTCTGTAAATCATTAAGACACTGCAGCAATTCTCCGGAGACTTGTTGAATCTGAGTCGCTAGGGTGCCAATTTGTTTGTTGAAAAAGAAATCTTCTTTAAATTATATTTTAGTTTTTATGTTTTGACTCAATTTTTAGAATGTTCAAAGCATTTTTTTTTAAATAAAAAAGAATTTATTTGAATATTCTACAGAATTTTTTGACACCAGTTATTGTGTGAGGTTACACTCTTAACAAATTTTATTACATTTCACAAAGTAAATTTCATTTTGTGCCAATCTTAAATATAATATCAATATATAACAATGTTAAAGATTCGACTTTGATCAACTGATGAATTCGTTGAAACAAAGTGACACATTATTTAAAACAAAGTGAAAAACACTTGCGAAAATGTAACAAAATACTACTATTATTCTATTACTATTATAGGTCATTTTAAAAGTCCGTAGTATATGTAAGAAAAAAAGCAATATAGCGGTCATACAATTTTTCAATACCATTTTTTTAGTACGATTTCTCTTTTTCTTCAAAACAGGCCTCAGTTCAGCGATTACTTCATCATTGCACTTAAAATTCTTTCGATCAAGCATTTTATTGAGATCTGAAAACAGGAAAAAAAGTCGCTGGGGGATAAATCTAGAGAATATATTGCTTACCCTCAATTCGAAGCCCAATTCGTTCATAACCAATTTGTGGATTTTTTTGATATTTTCTGGAATAACAGCCTCATTTTGGCGTCCACTGCGCTCTGCATATTAGTGCTGGTACGACCACATTTAAATTAAGCAATCCAAAACAAAACTTGCTTAACACAAAATGCTATAACTCACCAATTAATAGTCAGATTGCTGTCAAATTTATACACGTATCGTTTGAAGGTTAGTGTCATCCCACGGACTTGAATTACCTAGTAGTGCAGTTTTGTCAAAAAACTATTTTAACTATAAAAACAAAACATCCTACTTTAATTATCCTAATCCTTACATTGCATTTTATTTAAGAATTGGAAAAACTTTGATCATTATCTCTCTAAGAAGTGAGCACCACACTATAAACGAACCCTACTCTTCCTCTTCCCTACTCTTCCTCTTCCCATCCTTAAACCTTCCTCAAAAAAATGTATCCAAAAATATTTAAAATTTACAGAGGTATATTTTAAATATTTTTGAGGTATGGTATTAATTAAATTGAATTGAATTGAAAATCCGTCGACGGCAGAACTTTTTCCAAAGACTTTATTTTTAGCCTAACAATCACTTTAGTAGGCATAACGAAAAAACGAAAACGACACAATTTACTCCTTTATCATTTTGTAATGTTAGTTAGGTTTTTGGGGATAAAACAGCTAACACTGTTTTAAGGGGCTTTTTTGTTTGACCCAAATCTTAGAAAAGGAATTTAAAAGTGGTTTTGTAGTATCAATTGATAAGAAAATACCTATAATTTAAAAATAAATGAAATGATAATTTTATGTATTTTTGTCTATGGAGACAGGTAAAAAATATAATAATATATAATAGGCTAAAGTATATTTTCCCCCTTTTTTAACTTTAAACTGTTACTGTTTTCCCCAATTTTTAGCCCAATCTCTATTTAAGTATTGTCATTTCCCAGAAGTGTTTTAAATTGTAAATTACTAAATTGTAATTACACCATAAAATACATAATTAATATAAATATATTTAAGGAAATCAATTTAAATCGATTAATTAAATTATTAGTTTTGATTGATTTTAAATGAAAGAATGTTTTTTTGGTGTTGTTGATAAATATAAAGGAGATTTATTGAAAATCCACACAATCAATATAGCTTCTAACGAGTCACCAAAGATGTATATGGCCCGGCGTTGTCCTGGTGGAACACTACACCCTTCCTATTGGCCAATTCTGGACGCTTCTGGTCGATCGCTTGCTTCAAGTGGTCCAGTTGTTCGCAGTAAATGGTAGAATTAAGCGTCCGGCCATATAGGAGCAGCTCAAAGTGGATGATTCCCTCCCAATCCCACCAAACACACAGCAAAACCTTCCTGGCCGTCAATCCCGGCTTGGCCACTGTTTGGGACGATTCACCGGCCTTCGATCACGACCGTTTTCGCTTGACATTGTAGTATGTGATCCATTTTTCGTCGCAAGTCACCATCCGCTTCAAAAATTGGGTTACTAACTCCCATATCCTGGACGATGTCACGAGATGTGAAATGCAGGTCTTACTCGATGTTATCCATGATTTGATCGGTATTCGTCGTCACAGGTCTGAATCGTCGAAAACATTCCGCCGCGGTTCGAAGTGATAGAGTACCATCCCCCAAAACACGGAACGTTTCTCTAGCGGATTTGCCTTTAACGAAGGAAAACTTCAAAATAGTGCGAATTTCGGCGTTTTGTAGGTTATGTCAAGACCTTTCAAATGATGTATATAGTAGCGCTTTGTACATAGCCGCGAAATTCAAAAGACTAAAAGGCGGAAGGGAGATATTTGACAACCATATGTATATTAATGATTGTATTGAACTTCAAATCGATTAATTATAATGTTTAAATTCAAATTTAAATTTCCTTAAATTCCCTTTATCTTTTAAAATACGAGTATTTAAATCATTCCAACGTGTCCTCAATTATTTTAGTACCAATATATACTTGTATATAGTAGGGGTTTTCCTGTTAACGTAAAATAAAAAAAACTGGTGTGAGCGATGCTGCATCTAGGCTCGTTACAGAGGTTGTGGTTTTGGTTAAGGCTTTTGATAAAGTAGGGATGTATCAAAACCTTATATATATATAATCAAACCGAAAACATCAAATGTAAATCCTCATCCATCATAGCTACGAAAACGGCGGGTTGTTGTGTTTCGTGGATCTCCACATAATTTTGATCTGGTTTCAAAACATTAGCTGTGCAGAGAGCATAGTTATAGATGTGCAAGGAAGACTTTTCTCTAGGATATGTCTAATGTTATTGTATTAGAAAATTTATTTTAATATATATTTAGAGGATTTGCTACATGGTTCGTATTTTAACGGCTTCACGTCTGCATTAGCTCAGAAGCATTTCATTTATTTCGAAGGTCGGTCGGACGGTGATTTACATACATCTACGACCACGGCGAGTATACTTGTGGTTCAATGAATACCACATAATCTATAATATATAGATCTGGTTTAAAAAATGTGGAGAGACCATTTGGTACGAGAGCATTGTGAACTGTCAACTGAAGCTCACATATAACAGGTGCGTCTCACAGCTTATTGATTTGAGCTTAACCGCTCAAGACTACCTATTCTAATATCTCATCCAGATCTTTAGCTTAATATATAAACGTTTCTACTTTTTCGCGATAGCAGATTATGTCTACAGATCTGGTATTTTTTCAAATAACCCGTGACTAGATCAGTGACTTTATAGACAAGGGTTATAATTCAAATTGTATAATTGTATAATTTATATTTTAGATCTGAATCTTTTCCAACTTCCAAACTCATCATTCTAATCCAGATGATAATGCACTTGTCGAACTGTCAAAATCTGGTTTGGTAGTGTGAGTGAATTTGTATGTGCATATGAAGTTCGAAACAGGCGAAATACCTCTATTATAAATCATCTTAGGATTATTGACTTTTGTCGTTGTTGTAAAAAAAAGTAATTACAATATCGACTTGAAAGTTCAGCCGTAATCGCATAAAACAGGCGATTTTATTCATCACTGTCATAAAACTCGTAAACAAATCACAAACACATACATTCACAATGTATAATTCTCGAGATATCAATAATTATTTGTGGTCGTTCATAACATCTCATAATTTGTCATGTCGTGCATGAGACAGAGGCATGAGCTTATTTGTTTTAATCTTGTATTTTTCCAAAGATCTCTGAACGATAACGGAGCACGCGCTCTTTGTTGACACGTTCATGGCGAGTGACTTTAGAGAATCCATATTCAGTATTGGCATATATAACATGCAATTGTGGTCCTAATTATGAAATAATTTTAACAATACTTTAGATATGCAAAACAAAACAAGAGATAAGAAATGTAGATAGCACTTTCACGATAACAAACATGGCAGACGAACGCGTGTGCTACTGTTATACCTATAGTTAAACTTTGAACTTGTTGTTATGATGGTGCGAAGAGGCAAAAATTACTAATGACATCACTATCTCTCAGTTGCGACACTTGAGTTGTTCGTGCCAATCGAGCTCTTATCACTTGTCCTATAGAATTCAACAAGATATATGCATATATAATTCCATATGTGATACGTGTTTAATTGTTATTTTTTTATTTCAGATTCGTTTCTTTGTACGAATATAATTTATGGTGTTTAAGTAATTTCCTATAAAATCGGTCGGACCAGTTGGTTTTGACATTAGAACTATTGCAGTCGTGTGCCGTGTTATATCGCTCTCAGCACAAAAAAGTTTTTCTACGTTTTAATCAAAAAGACGCGTCAAGATGCTGATTGGATCAACTACTCGTTTTATTGTGGGTCGCAATGCCACCCAGACTGTTTACTGGCGTTGTCTCAAGGATGGTGCAGGCAATGATCGAGTGATAAAGACCAATAAAATGTGCCACTTCGGTGGACAGCCAAAGAGCAACACTCCAAATCTTGTTCGACTGATTAACAAGCAGCCACTGTGAAGGATTCTTAATAGCGGTGTCGGCTGAATGACTTAATTTATTAACTTACTCATAGTTTAGTTAATTTTTAGGATTTGTGCTCAACATTCTAAAAAACAACTTGTATTTTTACTACTTTTTATTACTCCAGATTATTCAACATGTGATTTATAATTATAATTCAAATTGCATTTTCTACATACTCGTATATACAAATATACAGCAAGCCATATTTTTTTAAACTGTGCAATTTTGACATATTTGCCAATAACAACAAAATTTAAAATGCCAGCTCATCGAGACGTTGGTGCCGTCCTCGGACTATGGAGAAACTTTTGCCTAGGTCGTCATCACAATACAGCACTACGTTTCAGCGATGATCTATCTCCAAAGTAAAAAGGAAACCCTAATCGTATCTTATTAATTAAACGTTACGCTTAATTTGCAGAGACTATCCCAGCCCAGTGTATCCGCCGGCTGCCCATGAACTGTTGTCAGCGAATGCCTATCTTAATCGAAATGGACGAGGTTATGTTTCTCCTCCAATTCCACTTTATCAGCGTGATGGAAGAGATCCGGTAGTTGCCATTGAAGAGAAGACTTCGAGAAAAACGCCAACTCCGGGAAAAGTGAAGCTGTGGGATGATCATTGTTATTTTAAATGTGTGTAGCGTTCTATTTGAATAAAATATATTTACAGTGATTTTGTGTGTAATAATTTGTTTCATATTTAGTAAATGCAAATTATTTATGATTCCTATAATTTTTACCAACAAATCCACATTTCATTTTACATATCATGACCTTGAACTATAGTTAAAACTATTTGAGAGTAATATGTGGTAATATGATTAGGGAATGGCTTGGTAGATATCGAAATAAAATGTGAGTACTGACTATATTAGGACTGCCAGCTATAAATAAAAAAATATCATAATAAAATATTATTGTGATTTTTTATAAAAAATGCAATAAAGAGGAGACAAAGAGGGGAAATATGCGAGAGACAATCAAATATAATTTTATGTAATAAAAAATCACTGTTAAATAAACCTATTCTTTTTTTGAATGAAGATATGGTGAATCGATTGAGGGAGTTTCTGGCACGCAGCCCTTTTAGTGCAAAAGAGTATTTTAAGTTGCATAAAAAATATATGAAATTAAAAAGAATTTAATAAAGGATTTTTTTTAAATAATTACATTTGCCAATAGAAATGATGGATTGTGTATATTCATTGGCATAGCTTAATTCCGGATCTTTCGCTGTGTTAAGAGCTTTACCTACCAAAAAGTTAACGGGAGGAAATGCAATAGTGCCCTTAGGATCGTTAGAGATTGGACAGAATAGTTTATAGATTATGCGCTTGTCGCAAGTTTCCTTCAATAAATCGTTGGTGAAGAGCGCTGTGTGGCATGTGTCTCCGTCATACTGAAAAAAGATTATAAACGCCAAATTCGTTAAAATACATATGAAAGAAAAGGTTAGAAAAGGTTAGGTGCTTCCTAGTTTGGAGGTAGATATTCTACCCACGCTAATAACGCCTCATGCGAAATACTAAGTTTAACTCGGTTAAAACATTTGTACCATCGAAACGGATTCGAAAAGTTCCGCGGTTCCCGGATGCAAATTTGAACAACATCATAGTAAATAAACAATTAATAAGGTAATAGTAAGTATAACGTACACATGCAGAATGTTATCGGACTGATCATGTCTCCATGTTGCATTACAGTACTCTATGGTGGCTTGTATCTTGATATCCATTTGTCATGACAACATTCTCCAACTAAATCTGTATAGATTCTCATCCTTGGCAATACGGTGCTTTTACCAGTTTCGAAGTTTCGCAGCCCACTGGACTAACTGTCTCTGATTATGATAGAGGCACACTTTGGCAAAATAGTATTTTAAATACAAAATACTAGTATTCTAAATACTATTTGATTAAAATACTTTTTTTAAAAAGGTATTTTAAATACTTTTAAAATAGTATTTAAACATGCCGATAAACACAAATATATATAATATATACAAAAAAATACGCGTATTTGAAAAAAGTATTGTGAAAATACAAATTACAAAATACTTTTTTGAAAATACTTGTATTTGAAATATACCCTAAGTCTGGTTAGAGGGCGCATCAATGGGTCAAATATTGACCTCGACACCAAACATCAGTTAATTTTAACAACGGCATCATCTCCACAAACCAAAAAAAGCATCTACATCTAGTTCTATATATACCCAATTTCGTTGACAACAATTCGCGACAGGAAGTCAGATAAGTGGTCCTGAAGACAAGAGACCGTCGAGAAATATGAAATATCCTCCAGAAAATTTGCAAACGAGTTAGGAAGCTTTTTTACCAACAAGCTTTTGAGGTGAGTGTCTTGCAATTAACCGCTCAAGGCTACTCTGGAATTCTAGGATCCCAGCAGAATTCTATAGATGTATCATCTCCCACTTGATAAGATGTCAAGAGGTCTGGTCGTTTTTCGGATGACTACCGATTCAATGGGTATATTCAGTGGCCTAGTAGACTCACCGACTCTATTCTCCCATCATAAATCGTTATTATCACATGAATCAAGCATTTTATCTGGCCTTATTGTTTCAGAGTTACACGTTAAAACAATCCACGGTATATACTGTACATTTTATACTCCATTGGCAACCTACCTACAATGCCAAGTATTTTTCAGCAACTGTGGTACAAACTTTGTGGGTGCCCTTGGGAGCATTTTCTGCTCAAGTACGGTTACAAGGACAAGGTTTGTGTGGAATGCGGACACAACTGAATTTGTTATTTCATTTTAAGTAATCGGCGATGGAATCTCATCGAATGCTTTTGGAGGCTTTCGGCGAGTATGAAATGAAATGCTCTGCAAATTAACTGGCTCGAACTCAGAGATACTAAAGATCCGATCAGTATTTCCGACACAGCATTTAAAAGCATAAACCGGCACCCAAAAAAACTTTTTTTTCACGACATAATTGCTGATATTGATTGAAATATAAATAATGTTGCCGCTTTAAGCTTTTCAATGTCCAATGTCCAATGCTTATGAATGCCTAATTGATCGGCAGGCTTGCGTTCTTCAATATCCAAGAACTTTTGCATTTTGTGAGGGTAAATAACATTACCAAGAACAAATGGTAGTGTCTGGATACCTCCGACCACAGTTTTGCGTGGACCACATCGTTCGGAAAGTAGACAATGCTCTGTGTTTTCGGAGATCAGCGTGGTGTAATCTGGTATGACCTCTTAAAACCTGGTGAAACAGTTACTGGTACATACATACCAAACAATTGGCCGATTTGAACCGTGCTATTCGCCGAAAACGCACAGAATATCAATTTAGGCAGCACAGAGTGTTTTTTTTTCGACTTGATCAAACCGATCATTGCAAACTCGGGCAGTGGTTGCGTCGTAGAATTGGGAGCCGCTAGCCTGTGCTGATTACCACTTTTTTGCATCGCTAGGACACGCATTGGCCGAGCAGCGCTTTGATTGGAAAGGCATCCATAAATTGACATAAATTTAGCATTTAGACGCGACAACCATCCGCTCTAACTGGGATTGGGCACGCTTCCATTGACCTCCTCATGAATTGTACAAGTATTTGAAATCTATGTGTATATAACTAAACATATATGTGTACACATTTAACCCACTACCCGCATATGTCAACTCTAAAGTGGCTAATAAATTGTTATACAAAAACAGAAAATAAAAGCGCCACTTCATGTATCATTTCAATAGTCTACTACCTATACCTAATCATATATGTTTACAAAAAAATTACAAAAAAACAAAGCCAATAACTTAAAAACTTTGATTACCGCTGAATTTAATGACCCCCGAAAATAATATACAGACATACCAAGAAAATGTTTGAAGAAAGAAAGGTCAATATCATTTTAAGCCACACCACGCCGCATTATCAAAATATTATTATATACAAATTATGCAATTTATACAAACTCGATTTGCTGATTCTGGCAATATTGTTTTTGTTTACTTTTACTTATCGTCACAAAAGTCGTTTCGTGTAGATACGCTTTTATCGGAATGTACGATTTTAGGAGAGCACACTGGCTTAAGTGACAGTGGCCACACGTTTTGTCTGCATGCTATTTGATTATCTCTAAATGCAAAGAAATTAGCCAAAATAATATATATTCGAAATTGTAGAGGAAAGTTTTTTTTTTATTAAAATGTATATAAAAAAAACTTTCCTCTAGTGAATGTATATTAAAATGTATATATGTTATGTTTCATGTGTTCCATATTTATTATGTGCAAATAATTGATTGTCACTCAAGTGTTAGACGTCGCGCATAGTGAATACAGACAGAATGCGAATTCTGTTAGGGGTCATCCCGATCGGGGGTCATTAATTACAAACAAGAGCCAATGACGTCAATGTGCTGCTCGGGCACGATAATTGGACGTACGTTGAAATTTGATTTATATAGTTATATACTAAATATTTATACATATTTTCAAATGTGTACAAATACGCATAGTGTAGGTCAACAAATTGATATGAGTTTATATGTATATTTTGTATATACATATTTAAATTATTCATATAAATGATATATATGTAAATATTTGTATTTTAAAATAAACAAAAAAAATGTGAACGCAATGAATAAACGAATAAACAAAAGCTCGACATTGTAAATAAAAAAGCTATATTGGAATTGTTTTCCATTTGTGGCGTTTGGAGAGCGTAAAGTGCACTTTAATTTATTTAAATCCATTAAAGTCCTGATTGGTTTCATTTGTTCAATGGATAATCGACGTGAATACGCTGAAAAATATGACGATTTTATTAAAACAAATACACACAAACGGTTGAACACATTTCTCATTTTATAATTGACCATTTATAAATCTAGCAATTTCTCTGTATATCTGACAAACAAGATTTTCCCATGATTCTGCCAAGACGTATACGACGTTTACGTGGATACTAAGAATATGATTGCACCCTTGCGCAGGACACTCGATCTCCGCGCTTTATTCCAACAACAAAACACTACAGAACATTTATCTTCGGCGTGTAAACTTACAAGAGAAGGTCTTGCTATAGCAAAGTGACACAAACATATTATTTACAAAGAGCTTTTAACATAAATTTTCACCCGAAAGCTTCCCGGAAGTGTGTGTTTATGTGAAATGTGTACGACTGTACGTATATATAAAGTATATATTATGTTGCATAGGGCACACAAGTATAAGTTTTGTATGTATATGTGTTCATTCCCTTGTGATGGTGGTGAGAACAATGTAAACTCACACACCAACAGACACGATGTACATTGTACATCAGCCGTAAAATTGTGCAATTGTGCAATGTTGAGCGATGTTGACACAGTGCAAACGAACACATACATACAAACTCAGAAAATTATATGATATTGCAGGAGTCAAGTGGAACACGAACATGCTCATACAGAAAACAAACACACACACACTCAAACATACATCGACACTACAACACTTCGCCGCGGTTTCTATAAATCACTGGTTGCACTCGAAGTAAAAGCAATCAAACACACATGCGGAAATGCGCGCGGTACGGCAATTCGTCTTTCGAGGGTGCATATATAATACAAGCCAACCCCAAACAACCCCCTGCCGCAACTTCCTGTGAATATCCACCCCCAACCGTTCGTTGCCTTCATCGCCACCGGCAATGATTAGGCTGTTTTCACCATAATTGCCAGGCTGCGTTTTGTTTATTGAATGTACGCGGATGCGCGACTGCAGTGTATGTATGTATTTGTGCATCACAGCTTACTGCATGCGCAACATGTACTTAGAAAGTGCACATATACATCAAAACATACCGAACATAAATACCCCGCGCTGCAGCATAATTGCATGTTTGCGGATGTACTGCCTGTGAATATGAATTTTGTATTGTATATGGTGCGGCGGTTTTCGGTTATGATGTTTGTTTGTGTGTATTTGTGGATGGAAATATGCGGATAATGGAATATATATGGGATCATTGACACGCATATATATTCGGCTTATTGGTGTATATTTCGGTATGATGGAGGTATTCTGTAAATTAGTTAGGTCAAAGGTAAATAAAGGCTGAAGTATAGGAGACCCCTATTACTCTTAAAAAGGAACTAACAAAAACAAATCAGGTAATGAACTTCCTAAGTACAGGGGGTTAAAGAGTTTGTAGTCGTATTTTATCAGGGTAAATCGGCTAGTTAGACTTTACTGGAATTATTTAGCATCCATAAATAAGGGAGGCTGTTCTGGACATGGTCTACAATTTTGCGCATCTAAAGATAATTTTGCAACTATCACGCACAGATTGTCAAGTGCTATTGATTTGTATGTGTAATAGAATTCAGCGGTGTTGTGTATTTTATTGGTTGTGTGGTTAATGAGTTGTAAAGATACTGTATAAGTATTGTATTCTGCAATGTACCTATGTGTCATTAATTTAAAATGACCATATTCTTAATAGTTATAGTGTCATTATCAGGGTAATTATTTATGTACTATCGATATATAGTAAAGAAAAAACCATTATCAATATAAATTCACTCTGACGGTTTTTTCAACATTCTGCATCCGCATGAAAGACATCTGTCTGCTTCCCATAAAGGCAGATAATGTCCATTTTATGTGAAAATATGTGAAATTGACGAGTTGTTCGACTAATTCGTCATCATTGTATTACTTTTGCATACTTGTGAGCAAAGTTTTAGTAATGTTGTTAAATTTGAAATCTTTTTAACAAGTTTTGTTTTTTGTTTTTTATTAGGTGAGTGAAAACAAGATTTTGAAAAAAAGTTTACACCACAATTTTTATTATTCTTCTAACTATTAATGAAGAAACAAACCCTTAACAGATATAGTGTCAAAAGGGTTATATTTTGTACCTGTGTGTAAATAGTGTGGGGGGTATTATTAAATGTTAGGAGTTTCCGCACACAGACGTACTAATTTATGGATCGTGGAAATTATTCTTTAAGTTTTAAGTCAAAAAAATAATTGCAAAAACAAATTCATTTATAAAAAGCACTCAGGAGTTAGGGGTAAAATAATGTTTTAAGGGTGTTTGTGTTTTTTTGGTTTGTTAGCATTAAAGGTACTGTAAATACCTATTTAAAAAGGGAAAGCGGACATCATTTGTGGGTTGAGTTATGTATACAGATATTCCAACTTAAAAAAAAACAATAAACTAAACTAATACAATTACAATTAGACAATTAAAAACTCTCTGGGGTACCCGTTGGACAAATGGCTTCATTACATTTAAGCGCATTGCAAAGGCATCGTTCGTGACGAGGAGGTATTTCCAACAGATAAGCTGCTAAAATTGCCTTCTCCATATATTTTGGTCATTTTATATTTGTTTAATAATACATTTTTTTATTATTATTAATAAATTTATTAAAAATATTAAAATTATATGATTTACCTTGAAACTATTTTAACTTCGAATTTAATTATATTCACACACAAAAATTCCGTAGAGTCAACGGCCATCATGTTCGGAAGTAGTCATACCGTGTGATCATCATAATTTTTGGGAGTAATCTTTCTAGGAACATGCCACTCACTGTTGATGATCTATAGAGATTAGCCAGTGATTTTTCAAATGTTCTTACGGAATTCTTCAATATAAGCTGTCCAATCAGAGCAACACGCTCTGAATATAAGTTATATAAACCGCCATGGTGGAGTAATAGATTACACTCACTACACTAGGCGGTCTCTAAGACGGCTAGAAAACAAAGTTAAATCACGCCCTGAGCGTTTCTATGATGAAATGCTTCCTGCAAAAAGACGTTATAAAAAAGAGCTAAGAACAGTTAAAAGAAACTCTTGAAAAACCTCTTGTGGAGACGCTCTCAGCTGCCTCTAGAATCACAAAGGATAAATATAAAGATGCCCAGTTGGAAACTGTATTGGTCGACGATGGTTCAAGCACGGAAAATAACACCGATATTTTGAAACATCTGATGAATAACCACCAATCCCAAAATGTATATTCAACGATCAGACTCATACCACAACTTAATGGAGCATGGCCTCCATCATAATCACTATTGATGGAATGATAAAATAAAGTGGGCCTTGTCCTATTTCAAACTATACAAGGCGCCAGGACCGGATGGTATCTATCCAATAATGCTTCAAAAACTCATTGAAACTCATCTGGATTTAATCTACAAGATCTTCAGATCTAGTTTAGCACTGAGTTAGATCCCTAAAATGTGGCAACTTTCTAGAGTCGTTTTTATTCCTAAACCAGGAAAAGTCAATTACAACTCAGATACATGCGATTATTTTAGTAGGCAAATAACAAGCAAAACTTTACGTTTCTTTTCTGACAGTCAAGCAGCACTGAAAGCTATTGACACATACCTAACAAGATCGATTGAATGCCAGTCTACACTTGATATTCTAGCCCTACAAAATTCAGTAGAGCTCTTCTGGATCCCTGGCCATTAAGGCTTTTTAGCAAACGAAATTTCCGATGAACTATCACGCATAGGGTCCGAAACTTCTTTAATCGTAACGGAACCTGCTTTGGGAATCTCCCGTTATTACAGAAGAACTACCATACAGACACACGTGAACAAACTTCATACACTGAAATACGTGTAGACAAGCTAAATCTATATTTAGTAAACATAATTAACACTGGCATGCGTAAGCTTAAACAATTGGTAAATCAAATAATAGGTCATTGTTTTAGAAAACACCTCCACAAAATCCGAGCTATAGATTTGCCATTATGCAGACGTTGTAACATGGACAACTACAATTGATGTCATCAAAGAATTTAGTCTCAAGAGCATCACACCCTTCGTTAAGAGCACAAACTAGTTCTCGGAAGAAGATCACGTAACTTCAAACGAGGATCAGTAAAAAAATCAGTTGCACAATGGGCCAATATTATGGCCTGTGTGCCACGAAATGTGTATTTTCGACTAAATCTATCTCTATCTATTTTGACTCGAAGGGGAAAATATTGCTTTGACTCATTTTTGCCATCAACGGATTTTGTTACAAAAATGACCTAAATTGACTGACCCAAGTCGTCCATGTGATCGTAATTTCTAATGCATTGGCACAGTTACCGTTGACAATGGCTACCACATTTTTTTGTGACGTCAGTGAGTCAACCGATTGACCGTCCAATCGTAGCTTAAAGCTAAAATTGGCTATTATGCGCTCCGATTAAAATCAACTCTTACACCTAGTGTTATTTGACGTCAGTTAAAGAATCTTAACTGTAACATTGGACGTAATGCAAAATATGGACATTAAGTTTGACACTGTAACAGTAGACCTCGCATCCAAACTTCATAAAGAGCACTTGACAATTAACCAGAAATCAAATCAAAAGAAATTCAAGAACATGATCGTAAATTTCATCTCACTAATGGTGTCTTCTGTGGAATCCCGTTGGTTGCAAACTAAAATCTTAATGAGATATGCCGTAGAATAATTTTTGAAATGGACCAATATAATGTTGTCTCCATTCACAGACAATCAGCATCTAAAAAAGAGCATTCAAGTCCAATATTCGTTAAATTTCTCTCACCAGCTGTTCGTTCGTTAAATATTAATATACGTGATATTGGATTTGATTTTGACAAGCGTGTTTATTTTTATGAGAGAATCTCTAAATTTGGTCAAATTACCTTTCGGAAAGCTATTGTTTTAAAAAAAACAAACAACTTAGTCGTGTTCATACATTTAACGTATATATCTTAATCCGTCTTCCAAATTCTCTAGAGTCGATAAGAGTTATTGACGCTAATCACCTTGACTCACTTATCGAGTCCTCATTGTCAACAATGCGACGTCTCTCTGATGGCTCACAGCAACCGTCATGTGTTAATAGACCCATGGACCCCGCTCTAAAAACAAAGATATGTCCTGTAAGTATTACTCGAGTTACGACTAAATAACTGACGATCTTCAAATCACTACCAGCGATGCCATCATTGATCTATGCGCCAACTTCTCCACAATCACCGCTTATAACAACAACACGTCAACCATATCCCGAAGCAAAGCAAGTTCCAAGAGTCAATCATCCGTCCAGTTACCACCAAGAGCAAGAACCTCATTAAATACTTCATAAAGATGCAATCTAGACTATATATTATTTTACACAAAAATGCAATTTATTTGTAGTTATGCATATAAAATATATTAACTTCTTTTATTTACTTATACGTTATATTCAGACCTATCTTAAGACGATATTTGTCTCAAATATTTGAGTATCACATAAATGATGGCAACGAATACTTTACTTAAATCTATATTTGCACTTAATATTAATTGCCTAAACTTCTGTCATTTGAATTTAAGTAGCATTGACGAGCTTAGAAGCATCTTCGAAATTCTATACGCATTTAAGCTATTAGTGATACTTGGCAAAAGTCACACATCTCGTCTAAATCAGTTTCCATACTCGACTTTAAGATGTTGCGTGTTGATCGTAAAAAGAGACTTGGGCGTGGGGTACTGATCTAGGCCTATTTACAAACTATTTATTATTTCAATAATCTTGCCATCCCCAACCATTATTTTTGGTGTATTTTTAAACCTCCTACAATTGATGAAGTAGCAGTTCTCGATAACTGGCTTTTCAATCTTTCACCACAATAGAACACATAAGTGTTGGTGATTTTAATGAAAATTGTCTTAGTTGCCCATTGCCATTCAAACTTCTAGATTCCCCAATTCCTCATTCCTTTGGCACTTTCTTGCCTTCATCTTTTGTCCTCTATACCTTCCCATTTCTTTCCTGCTGGCTCCTCCCTTATTGATCTTGTCTTTTCAAATTCTCCTACCACTTTTTCTACAAAAGCACAGCTTGAGACTGGTCTTTCTCGACATGATATTCTAGTATGTAGATATATCTGTTTTGAACCTCTATTAGTGAAAACTCCACGTTTCCGACACAATTTTAAGTTAATAAACCTAGAAAGTCTTCTTGATGATGCCAATTATTTACCATGGAACAATATTTCTAACATGATTGACGTTGATGCACTGGTTGATGTATTTGAAAAAATCACACTTCAACTCCTTAACTCTCAAGCCCCACTTAAACCAGTAAAAACGTATCCAACTAACTCGCAGCCTTGGTTTTATGCTAACATCCGAGCACTGATCCTAAACAAAGACATTGCTAAATAGAGCCACGCAAGCAATACACGTAGATCCAAACAAATGTATTACTCCTCACTTCATAAACATTATCTACCTTCTCGCATATTATGAATCTTGGTATATCATCTACATCAGATAGGGAGATAGGGACGGAGTCCTCCATTCTCTAATGATTACCTATATTCTTTGATTCCAAATGTATCCCAGTCTATACCTTTAAGTCATCCTGCTATTACCGTCAATGTTACCCCTACGAACAGTGATTTTTTTTCAATCTTATAACTTAGGCTGAACTTATCCTTATCGTGTTTAAAGTTACTTCCTCCTCTGTTGGCCCTGATAACATTCCAATATTGTTTATTAAAATGTTGCCTCCCATTCTTGCACCTTATCTGTTGCAACCTTATATCTAATTATCTCAAAGACCCCTACCAATGCGTTGACATTGCTGGTAGCGTCTCCGACTTTCTACCACTCACTTCCGGTGTTCCCAAAAGTTCAGTCCTTGGTCCTATTCTCTCTTCTATATACATTAATGATTTGCCGTCCGTCATATATAGTTATTCTAAGTATCACCTCTTTGCTGCTGATGTTCAAATATATCAATCCTGTCATACCAATCTACTAAGTCAGCAGTTTACTGGCTTTCGAAATGATCTTGACCACGTCTTTGAATAATGTCAAAAAATCATCTCATTCTGAATGTTAAAAAACTCAAGTTTTTCTTTTCACACCTCCTCGTAACTCAGCCCTAATAGATCTTCCGTTTCTAAAAAATTATAAAACGACGATCCCCATCTCTACCACTTTGAAGAATCTTGGTCTAATCTTTGATTATAAGCTTAACTGCATCTTCAATCTCTGCTAGATTCTTTTAGTTTCATACGGACATATTACGATGGCTAAGTACCTCTTCATCTAAGATACTGGAGCGAGCTTTTAATATTTTGTATTCTTAATGATTCTGTTTGATATCTTGGGTAATGAACGCAATGTTATACTTGGCCATTCCCTGGCTCGAGAAGTCCCAACTATTTGTACATCAGACTTAATTTTTTCGCATCGAAATCGTACTTTTAATCTATTTGTTCCTGGTCATTCTTGTCATCAAACGAATGTGTCCTTTTTTGATCAAGGCATAACATGTTAGGTACCCTACCATCAGAGATAAGGCTTATAACATCCAAAAGACAGTTTAAGACTGAATGCATACTTTCTGTCTCTCAATTAATTAATGTGATTTAATATCTGTTTTTATCTATATTTTATTCTTATTTTTATTTTATTCATTTTTTGTTTAATTTTTATTTTCTGCCTTTTTTGGTGTGACTACCTGAATTTAAATTTATTTTAATTATGTTGATTGTATACATTTATTATTTTAGCTTTACTAGTTTTGATCCATTACGCTTCCCAGTCTGTGCTGAGTTTTATTGTAAAATACTGTTTTATAAGGCCTAATATGCCTTTTGTACAGTAATTATTATAAATAAATATTGAGTTGCTACCATTTACTAATGAAATAATAATGCATTTTAGTTTTAAGTTCATACTACTACTTATACGGATTTTATTCTAATGGTCTAGACAATATATCTAATAAATTTATCAAACTGATCCTTCTCGTACTAGCTCCCTATTTACTTCATATTTTTCATAAAAGTAAACGTATTCTAAGATATTAGCTTTCGGTAATATCCGATAAAGTATTTGGTGGGCTTCGTAGTCCATGGGTACATAACACTCTGGAATATGAAACACAAAAATTGTTATCAGAAATCCAAAAACTAAACGGCATTTTCATCTGTGAAGCCGTGGTTATAGAATGAACTAGAATCATTTAAAAATATAAATAAATAAATTGAAATGTTTGAATACACTTTATGATACTATTTCTAATATACTTATTAAAAAATTAAAGCGATTGAATTTTATTTTTGTATATACAGATTAAATAAATCCCTCCCCTCGATAATGTCTTCTTCGAGTTCAAGTGCTGGCCAACGTGGATTTTCCTGGAAATTGATGTTATGGTTGACATAAACATTCGACCTTAATCCAGCAATTTTAAGATGTGATACCATTGGGACGTGTCAATCCGTCGTTGCACCTGGAGCAAAACATTCATTGGCTAAACTACAGTTTACCGCGTAATGTAGGGGTGGAAATACAAGGAGGAAGGAAGAGGTGGGGATAAAAATGGTCATTAATCTAACGAAATCCATGTGTCTATGCTGTAATTTTCAATAGTTCACCTAAATTCTCATATTCAGATTGGACATCAGATTTTTGTATATTTGTGTTGGTTTTTAATTTTCCTTTCACAAATATCCATAAAAAAGTACAATTTTCTTTTACAAATATGCCTAACAAGGACTGAATTTTCTCAATAGTTTCTCTCATTGGATCCTGTAATCCCTTGTGGGACATAGGGTCAGTGTGCTATGTCGCACAACGGATTCATTGACCATTAAGGGTTCTCACGAGTAGTCAGTTCATGCTAATGTTCTGTTTGTGCTGTGCCTATTGGAGCTACAGAATTTGAATTTTGAATTTTCCGTTATTCCAAATCAATAACCTATTTCAGAAATAGGCTATGAAAAGCAAGAAAAAGAAAGAAAAACCTACTGATTTAAAAAGCTACATTCGAAAAACACTTCGGTCTGCCGTAAGCCAGGCCAACGCGTTAACCCACTTGGCTATGGAGATATGGTTAATATAGTTATTTTTTTTCCAATTTTTGTATGTGTGTAGAAACTCTTTATTCTCGAATACGAAATAAATTCTAAAATATTTATCTTTATTAAAAAATCGAAAGAATCAATAAAATACAAGAAATAAACAAATTACAAAATGATTTAGTTTTTGAAAATACATTTTATTCACACATGATTTCCAAATTAAATTTCTCTATTTAAATCTTATATTTCAAAATCTCTCTATAAAGTCTCAAACTCACAAATAAATTGCAATAATTGTTTAATGCAGTTTGCGAACGCACATTCTTGCGCATAATTGAAACTCACCAAATCCCCAGCCAGCATGCGTCATCTCGTCGAAATTGATTTGCATTTTAAATGAGTTTGCTTTATGCAATCGACATAACAAAAGGGAGCTATAGCGAGAAATCTCTTTCAAACACTTTGCTAAGCCCAAGAGTTTCGCAAGAGTGTCAAATGCAAATTCGACAATAAACACAATTAGAAATTTATTATTGAAATGCAATTGAAATTGTATCACAAAATATAATTATAATGTTTGTATATGTTATTTTGTATAGTTTTCAAAAAATATCTTGCCTTTTATTAATTGTAGATTTAGTATTAAATTTATTTAATATAAGAAAAACTTAATTCTAAGGAGCTAAAATGTAATTAGTTTCTTTATCCGATTTAACATTAGTTTAAGAGTAATCCTATACGTGATGCCAAATGACCGATGACCTCGTAGAGTTCAGTCGACCGGAAGGCTCTGGTGCAGCCAGGTACGGCTTCCGCCCTCTGCAAAGTCAGCGGCAGTGTGGTCTTCACCGTTTAGGACCCACTTGGTGGTGAGCAGACCCTCAACGCCAACGGGTCCACGAGCGTGGATGCGAGCGGTCGAAATACCAACCTCTGCGCCGAGTCCGAAACGGAAACCGTCAGCAAAGCGTGAGCTGGCATTGTGGAAGACACAGGCGCTGTCCACCTGCTTCTGGAAATGCTTGGCAGAGTCATCTGTATGGATGAAAAAACGAAGGGTATTAGAAATGGGATTTCTTAGATTGTCGATTAGAAGCTTACCGTTCTCGGTGACAATCACGTCTGTGTGACTGCTGCCGAACTTGTGTACATGCTCGATGGCCTCGTCCATGCTGCTGACTACCTCAACGGCAGCTTCGAGTGATCCGTACTCGTGCTTCAGAGACTTGCAAGCGGGTGGACCGAATGTGAGCATCTGGTTGAGTCTGGGACCTGAGTATAGTTTGACACCTTCACGCTTCAACAGATTGCAAACGTCCGAGAAGAACGGACCGTTCATGAGGTCCTCGTGGATGAGGAGCGTTTCCATGGCGTTACAGGCTGGAATTTATATAAAATGAGATGCTGAATTATGAATCATAAAACTAGTTTTACTTACCAGCAGGATAGTCGCACTTTGAATCACGAATAATCTTCAGAGCCTTGTCCAAGTTGGCATCCTTGTCAATGTAGACATGACACACACCTTCGGCATGGCCCAGTACGGGAATGTGCTGTGATTGCTCTTGGATGGTGCGTACCAGCTCGGATGAACCACGTGGAATGATTAGATCAATGTGCTTTTCCATGGAAAGGAGGTCACTGATTTCCTCGCGTGTGGAAACCAATGAAATTGCGTTCTCAGCTCCAACGGTGGCCAAGGACTGTTTGACTAGGTCAATGAGGGCTCGGTTACTGTGTGCAGCTTCCTTACCGCCCTTGAGGAGAAGTCCGTTGGCGGATGCCATAGCCAGTGAGGCGACCTGGGGCAAAGAGTCGGGACGTGACTCGAAAATGACCAATAGTACACCGATGGGGACGGTGATCTGGGTGAGATTAAGATTTTCAGCTAGACGGGTGCGACGCAGGACTCGGCCAACGTTCTATAAGTAATTATGGTATAGATATTTATTTTCAATATTTTTTTTAGTATAGCTATTTATATATTCATATTTTGGCAAGTTCTATGATAATGATGATCAATATGAGAATTTTGACAGTCGAGTTATATGAGAACTTTTATGTATATAGCGACGACATAAAAAATGTACATCATAATGCTAAACAATACATAAAATACTTTCTGGACAACAAACCCTAATAAAATAACTTGCGTGAAAAGCTATCTAGGTTATAATAATAATTTCTGTACGATTTAAAGATTTAATGAATTTTCAGGTGCACCACACATTTCTGGTGATTATCTAAGCGCATTCGTAAACAACGTTCTTAGCGAAGCGCACAATGTAAGCTCATTTTGTAGAATGCGGTGAAATTCACATAACGTGGCCTGTGCTCTACGTAAATAACGGTGTGTTCATATGTGTTACTAGAGCGTTTTCATTTAGTATAGCAGAAAACGCACACACACATACACACATTAGCAAAGAAAACATTTGAAATTATGTGTGATTTTATTAGTATGTTGCATGCACTTGTAAGCATGCTCTGAATTGTTGCCATTTGAGGTGCTTTCGAACTGATTAAATGTTTTTTGGTGTTTGCCCACCTTTGGTTTAGTTTATGCATAGGGTTTTTGCGCTGTGCACTTTAATTACAATTTAGTGAGTGTAGGTGTTTGTAGCAGCGTATATTTATATCCAAAAGCTTGTGATACATCTCGCGGCAGACTTATGTATATTTAAGCTTGGAACGTTCGCACGTCATTATATCAACGGTTCGGTGTGTCAGAGGGAAAGCTTGGTACTTCCATTAAATTGGATGTGGAGTTTTGTGTTGGTGTCTAGTTTCCGTATACCGCGACAAGCTATTAATATAAATAAAGTAACTCTCTTTGAGCATGTGCACCAGGGCTAGCTTCCGGTGTTGTGCTGTTTATACCCTTGTATAACGTACATGTATTATACACAAAGAATAGGGTTCGCTAAAATAGCATTGTGTGTATGTGTTATAATATCGTCGTCACGCTCTCACCGAGTAAATAGCTATTTTTAATTTTTGAGCTCAGCGGAGCGAAACACACGTTTTTCTTGCGCTTCATTTAACCGACTAATTTATAACAAATGAACACGTTGCTGGGATCAGGGGTTACGCGTGCTGGATATGAATAGATGAGAAACTCGTGAAAAACTGGGTGAGAAGGATATTTCTTAAAAAAATGTGTACATAAAGCAGATTTTAAGTGGGTGTGTATTTGAATGGATTACGCACAATGAAAAGAATGTATAGCAAAATATGTATAATATTCAATTAATTACGTGAGATGCTCGAACAAAGGAAGGCATTTTTAAATACACGATAATTTGTAGTGTTTCTTGAACGAGTTGAGCGAGATAATTGATTGTTATGAGAGAACAAAGCGACAGTCATCTGTATGATGCAATCATTTAGAAAGGGTTGTGAATTGTTAAATTACATATCAGAAATACATGCCAAGCTAAATGCATTTTAAAATGCAGAGCTTAATTCACAATTAATATTATGCAGTTAATTAAGATCAGTTCTCGTATATTGCACAATCCATACAATAATCCATACAATAAAAAGTATAAAAACATATTTTTGAATAGAAAAAGCTAAATTCATCATGATTGTATATAACATCATCCGATTTGCATGGGATTTTTTTGCTGGATTCGTATTGAACCAGGTCAAACTACGGAAAAATAGGGGGTGATGGTGGCAGTAGTCGCCTGATTTTGACCTAAAGTGCCGTTATTGCTGTTTTTTTATTTTAAATTAAATTTTATTCTGTGATCTGTCGCAGTCATTCATCTGATAAGAGGAGTTTGATAATAGACAAGCTCCGTATACAAAATAATCAATTAAGAAATTAGGGATAATTTATATCTGATTTGTTTTTATACGAAAAGGAAGTCGATAGACTGGAGCCTGACACCAACAACCTCATGTCGAGGAAATACTGGCAGCTCGTCAGAAGAAGATAAATACCCAGTAAAGCTTCCCAAAAAGCCGATACAGAGAAAAAAAGATGATGGATACCACAAATAAAGTTAATCAGCAGGAAGCAAGTTCTACAGGAGGGACAAATGTATCGTTCCCGCCATTGCTCGTAGTAAAAACTAATATTTACTCCATTTTAGAGTGAAGAAGTGAAGAAGTGAAACCAACGGCACCAAAGATAACGAAACCGCACTCGCGCCATCAACGTTCAAAATCACTGCGACGAAGAAAAGTCTGGCTCAAGGTAATCCTTTTACTCACTTCTTTGACGGTCGCTTAAAAAAAACCAGGCTCGATTTACACTCTTGGACATAAGAACTGATCGTTCAAGACGAAAGAGCAAATAATATTGTTCTCTGAAATCTATTTCTTACGTATGATCAGGAGGATATCGAAGAAGAGCTGAAGGTATGCCAGCTCAACATCAAGGTCAGTCATGTCCGCCGTTTTACTTCGGAGAGAGCAAAAAGGGCTGGAGCCCAATATTCATGTCGGAGCTCTCCTTGCCACGAAGAAATTCCAAACCAAAACGTTCGTTTTTAGATGATAAGTTTCGCTGTTTTTCAACTGCCAAAATTTCGGTCACTCCTCCCGGAACTGCACAAGAAAGAGTCGATTCGTAAAGTGCACCCTGCTGGCCTCTACAAGGACTGCGGAGTCCAAGGCCAAATGAGTAAACTGCAAGGAAAAGCGCGCTGATAATTACAGAGGATGATCTCATTAACTGATGCTCATCAAGCGAAAGCAGCAACAGATCGACGAAGCTAAGAAACGGGAAACACTCCGCCCCAGTATCCTAATTTCCGAAACCAAAAGCCTCCTTTCCCGTAACAATGTAGCGTTTAGTAATTATATCTTTTTACGTTTATGCAAGAAACCACACCAAAGAGGCATTGGTATTTCATCAAGAATCCACGTCTCGGCCTTGTCGATAATAGGATATACATAACTTGTCGACTCTTCCAGAGCAACACAAAGTTTGCTTGTAAGCATAGGAAATCGTGGAAACACTGGATAAAGCCAGTCAGTTTTTTTTATTTACCCGTGATCCCGTCTTCACGGAACGAATTTCATTGAACCTTTGCTCCCTTAGCAATCTTCAGCAATACTATGCCAGCCAATCCTTCACTTAATTTTATTCCAAAACACCAACGAGTCAGTTGGAACAGAAGAGCAAAGGCGCATATAATATTCACATTGTAGTGATGAAGAAACTGTCCAAGAAATGTATGTTTAACCAAGGTATACGAGGGTGTCCTCAAGGACTGGATCTTCGACGACTATTAATTTGGATTTCGACCATGACGGTCAACAACAGAGGCGCTTGTTAAGTTACATGCGCTCTCGACATCGAGAAAGTATTCGATACAACTTGGACGGAAAGTATTGTTTATAAAACGTAACCAGTCATTCACTTATCCAGGGACCTCTGCAAGCTGATGCGGACGATGTTATCACGTGTAAAGAGAAAACTTGCAACTTGGACAAGACAGACTGAACCCCTACACACGGACCCTGTTTAGAACAATAAGTGTATGATGGCGTTGATGATTCACGATTCCGGATATAAATAGCAAGATAGATCTCGGTGCATAGAGATATCTCAAAAATATGCGCATTTGCCCTGCAAAGTTGTTAGAG
>JANSTU010019863.1:0-13665 GCA_027564075.1 Bolitophila hybrida
TTATTTTTCTGAACCCAAAACAGAAAAAAATATTTGGGGGAAATGAAACCCTTAAGGGTGAGAGGGCATCAAAGTTTAAAAAAAAACAGTAAAAGTCGTTTTTTGGAGTTGAAGGGGTAGGTACACCAAGGGGTGTAAGGTATCAAATGAAAAGTATAAAATAAGTATAAGTTTACTGTTTTGGGGTCGTATTTCGACCCCACAAAGGGGGGGGGGACTTTTTTCAAAATCGCGTTTGCGCTCTCCTGTAGATTCGCCTAGACAATTCATGGTGGCGACAATTAAAGGTGGTCAGTTTATGGTAGGACAATTAAAGGTGGACAATTAAAGGTCAGACAATTTAAGGTGAGACAATTTTAGGTGAGACAATTTTAGGTGAGACAATTTAAGGTGGCGACATTTTAAGGACACATTTAGTATATGCACTATAGTACCTATGGCCAAAATCTTTTGAAGCAACCCTTGGGAATCGTGGATAGAGGGTCGTAGAATAACATAGTACCCTATGGCCAACGCCTTTAGAATCACGCTTAGGGAAAACTACCCTTGTGAATGGCGGATAGTGTGTCGTGGAACAGTACCCAATGGCCAACGACTTTAGAATCACGCTTAGGGAAAACAACCCTTGGGAGTGTCTGATAGTGGGTCGTATATATACTATATATAATATAATAATACGAATTAAGGTGGACAATTTAAGGTGGAAAATGTAAGGTGTATAATTCATGGTGGCCACCTTAAATTGTCCACCTTTAACTGTCTCACCTTAAACTGTCGCCACTTTTAATTGACCACCTTTAGTTGTCCACATTTAACTGTCCACCTAAAATTGTAGGTGTTACGTAAGGATTTCCTTTACGCTGTTTGACGTTTGTCGTAGTAGACCCAATTGTATAGAACTTACCTTTTAAATAAAACTTAACCAAAAAAGACAAATTTATTCGTAATATTACAGTTTTTATTAAGATTCCTTGGAAGAATATCGGGTACATCGATGGATTACTTTTTTCAACACCAAAAGAACATTTTTTCTTAATTCTTTATTATTTTTGTCCTTATATAGATATTACATACATAGATGAGCATACTTTCATTTTTTTTTAAATATTTGTTTATGACCATCAATATATATATTTTTTTGTTAAAATTGTTCAAAATTCAAATTAAAATTTAAAAACACATAGAAAACTTAAATAACAAAAAATCTGGGTAGTACTTTATGGTAAGTGATATTTTTGTGTATGTGTGTGTGTGTACATATATGTTTATGCTTTATGAGAGTCTAAATCTTCGAGCATGCTCGAAGCCTTGAAGGTCTAAATACATGTTTGTGCATGTAAGTTTTTATTAAATTAGTTCACATGAATATTTGGTTTTTATGTTTTCTGTGTAGTTTTATTGTAATAATATTTTTTTTTTGACGTTTGTTTCATTGTTTGCACTAAATATTGTTTAAATATTATATTTGTATTTTGTATATAATTATGCTGTGTGTATAATATAATATATGTTACCGATAAACAATAAATATATATAATATATATGTTTATATAAAAAAAACTCAGAGCTAAATCAAAACTTTAGGCTCGAATAGAAAAATGTCTAAAAACCAAATGCAGACCAGCTGCATTTACAATATTTTTTTGTGTTTATTATATATATTATTTGTTTGTATTTTGTATAATGCACCTTTGTCATGCATTCACAATCAATAATATGTTTATTTTTGTGGTTTATCTGTCATACTGAATTCTTTTACAATTATAATACATGTATATATACGATGCATATATATATATATATATATATAATATGCAATAATATGCTATTTGTTTGTTTTGTTATTTATATTATTAGTTTCTATTGTATTTGATGGGCTGTTTTACATACATATTCGTATATGCATATTTTATGGTTATTATGTCTGTTGTTATATTTTATATTTTTTTGTTTGTTATTTGATTGATTTTGTTTATTTTGTGTGTTTGATTGGTTTCTTTTCTAGCTACACCATTCATTGCTAACTACTGTTTAAATTATATGTATATATACGTTAATAATTAAACGATTATTATTTGTGTTGTGTATTATTTATACATTACTATATTCATTTTTAGAGTATACAGTAACACAAATAACAAAACTTCATGTAAGTTTTGTGTGTTAGTAGATTTACTCCATTTTTAATTTTGATAATCAATAATATGTGTTTTTTCTCCATTTTCGCTAACAGTCTTTATTGCTTCTCCCTTCGAATATTATACGAGGTTTATTTTTGTTTGTATGTATGCCTTGGTGAGGGTAAATCTCATACTTCGTACTTATTATTTACGCGTGTGACCCTGTCAAATTTTGTAACATAATTAAATAAGAATTTTAGAAGCTTATAAACAGGGTTTTAAATGTACAATTCTGTTAATTTTGATTTCAATGTATAGCAACAGAAAATATATGTGTAATTTGGGACAAATATATTAAAATAGAATTAATAAAAATAAAAATACAAACTTTACTTTTTATAAAATATTTTAGCTTATAATATGTAGTTAGTGACGTAACATAAACACAACGGACAATGGACAAAACGAATTAATTTTGGCATCATCATCAGCTGATGCAAAGATACACATACTGTTATTAAATGACTATCCTCGTTTATTGCTGATTTTTAGGTTAGTTTTGATGAATCCTGATAAAAGCGTGTATATTGCACCGATCGCACAGGCTGATAATTTTTGTTTTGTTGATAAGATTTGATATAAATATTTATATATTAACTTAACTTTTACACATAGAGGTCTCTCGTATTAAAAAAACTACATTCAAAATAGCACTTAGCAAAGATATTGTGAACACCTTTTCACTTTTTATTGGTTATAACAACATATTAATAATAATCACGAAAAAGTGTCACATTTGTTTTTTAATTATAACATATTAAATTGTTTATGCGATAAAACAATCACTCAAAAATGGCATATTTTGATTCCAGTGCGATACCATTTTAATAAAAATAATAATTATACAATCTTTTGTTATGACGTTTATGCCACACAGTATGACAGTATACTTGCGGTATATATTTTTTGTTTTAGTCTTCGCTTTTGACACTTCTCTCATTCTTTCCTACGCAATTTATGCATCTATATTGTCTACCTTCTTTTTTAGCGTTTATCGTTTAATATGACATTTAAAATGTGTGTGTGTATCTTTATGTGAAACTTCAAATTCATATTCAGACATTTGTTTCTACAAATATTATATATATATACTTAAAACGCCCTTGTGCATCACATTACACAAAGTGCCAGACCGGCTGGTCGCTCTTTATTTGTTTTCTATTTTAAGTATATATAGTATTATTCTTATCAATTATTACTTTTCACTGATTACTTATTTGTTTATATATAGATTACAGACACGTTTAACATCTTACAATTAATTAATGTTATTCATCTATGTGGTATTTTAACGATTTTGGTTTGATTACGGTATTTATATGTAGTGTGTATGTATTTGTTTATATTTTATACGTTTTACGTGTTTCGGATATTGCTAGACTCTGGATTCTGATATACAGTGTGTAAATTACATTAAATATTTTTTCTTTAAACATTTGAAAAGTTATGTATTTCGACGTTTGTGTTTAGAAGGATGTTGGGGACAACTGAACGTCAAACGCACTCTCAGTAAGTACAGCGTGAAGTTATCATCGAAACTACAACATAAAACCTAAAGCTAACGTGCTTTTTGCTTTTCTAAAACATGTTTTTGTAATATTATTTTGTTTTTAATTGCTTTTTAAACAACAGCTAAAAAATAATCAATGAAAATTAAGCAATCGGTTCCAACTTAATGCTTAACTTAAAGAGAGAATATTCACAATGGAGTTTTTCTGCATGATCGCTTTTCGCAGTGAATCTCACACGTATTTCAGAATACAAAGTCATGGGTGATTGTGCAGAAGAGTCATAAAATCATATATAAATATAGGAATCGTGTCGTTAGTGTATATAATATTCGGGTACCAATTATACAGTTATTTTCAGCTATATCTAGTGATTTTCTTGTTGTGATATATTTCGGAGATTTTCTATAAATGTTAAGTCTTCGATAGGCCGAAATCGATAACGTGCGTTGGTTCTGAAAGATGAATTTCCGCGAAACAATATTCACAAAATCAGTAACCTACGTTCAGATTCATTTCGAAGCATTTTGGCATAGATAAAACAGCAAATATTGTTCAGTATATATAGTTTTTCTGATATAACAATCAATAGTCCCGATATTTCCACCAACTGCATTTTTTTCGTCAAACCTCATTTTATACACTCATTTTTAATCTATACATATAGTACATCATATATTGAACAATTTTTTTGAGTGTGTATAATTGAGCTGTTTTAATATTGTTTTTTTTTTTATAAAAAATGTGTATGTGTGTGTGTCACCATTTTTGTTTTTGAAAAAGTTTGGTCCATAATGGTCCATATGTGATCTCAACAAAATTTTTGAGGTTATATATCTTTACTTTCTTTGTAGACTGTGCATATAATTAAGGGTGCAATTTTAGTGCACCACTCCAAAAACTGCTATACTGTTATACACGTTTGACATTTATTCTGCATAATATATAGTAATAATTGTATATATATAGAAATAGTTTTAATGTTATGTTTCCATATACTATTGTATAAACTACTGAATATATATAATATTATATTGTATATAGATGTATATATAGTATATATTGCAATCTGCAATCCTTTGATGCAGAACATATAATTCAATAAGGAAATACGTTTTTTGTTTGTGTGTTTGTGTACTTCAACTTGATTTTTTTATCGTTGAAATTGCTTAGAATGGTTTTTGATTTTATGTTTAATATTTAGTTTAATATTGTATTTAGGGACCAGCCCTAAAGTCATGTTTAAAAAGGTACTCCAACGATATCGGGCCGCGAGTGCATGGTGCTGGTGAATTCGCGTGAAACTAGTGCCGCAGCGTCCCTGTAAACACACACATACACATATATATATTATATATGTTATGTTATATTGTTATATATACACAGTTATACAGTTTAATTTTGTTGACATTTATAGATTCTAAATAATTTGTCTAGATAAATATTTACCTGAATAGCCGTGACAGACAGCTAATACTTCGACGGGCAGTGAGCCACGTCGCTTCGACAGAAGCGCATCCAGCTCGGAGCGATTTCGGGAGGCTTCGCGTTTGAAGCGATACCATGATGAGCTGGTGATGCTGCTGCTGCCGGCAGGTTCCGATTCGGCTAGAATAGGACTTAGGATCTCAGCACCACCTGACGAACGTCGTCGCAAGAGTTTCTTTCGTGGACGTGTTTTTCCGTTGCAACCATTTCGGCCGATTCCTACCACGTTTTCAGACGGCACCGACTCACGCTTCTGGATCATGCCCACATTTGTGGCAAATAACAGATCCGGTTGATTTGGCTCGTATGTATCTGGTAATGGAGTATTGATTATAAATAAGATATTTTTTTATCAAGGGCGACTAAGAGCAGATTCCCGGGAACAGACACAGCCCGAGCTGAGAATAACTTTATTGTAAATATTCACAAAAAGTAGACACCAAGTTTGAATAAATTGTCTTATTTTCATTATTGTTTTTAACAATTTTGATGTCTAGAAACGTCAAAAAAGTCCAACATGGGAACATGTAGTCAGTTTTTTTGCTTAACGTAGTCAATAAAGGAAGAATAATCAAAATGTCTTCAAATGTGTCAATCATTCCTAAAAATTGGAAAAAATCGAAAAAATTGTGTGGAAGAGTTCGAACGTGGTCGTACGAGCTTGTTGAAGAGCGCTTAGGAAGGCCAAAAACAGCAAGAACTGAGTCCATAAATTAGTAAACGATGATCGACGAATAAAGTTGAAGAAAGCAAAGTCTACGAGACTATATTCTGAACGAGTTTTCAAAATATTACATTTGGATATGAGAAAGCAGTCCGTGCGATGGGTACCACGATTGTACATATTGGACCAAAATACCAACGCCTGACCACTTCAAAGGATCTGTTGGACTGATTAAAACGTAATTCGCCGGTTTGTTTCAGTAGATGAAATATGGATCCATTATTACCAAACAGTATTCAAAACAATGAACTTAAAACAATGAACCTGCCTCGAAGAAGGCGAAGATGGCAGGAAAGCTGGTAATAAAAAAGGAAACACTAATGAACAAATAAGCACTACAAAAATGATTCAGAAGTGATCGAACACTTGTTATGTATGCTGAAAAAACATTTTAAAATTATATCATATAAAGCCATGAACAATTGGCCGGAAAACAATTGGATGAATAAAAATTTGCCGAAAAACATTTGGACGAAAAACAATTAACCGAATAATAATTGGCCGAATTTTTTTTTAAAACTATTCTACGACCCTCTATCCGCCATTCCCAAGAGTTGTTTTCCTTAAGCTTCATTCAAAAGGTGCTGGCCATAGCGTACTATTCTACGACCCTCTATCCGCTATTTCCAAGAGTGGTTTTTAAGCTATATTAAAAAAATATTGGAGCGTAATAAAGGAAAACATAAAATCATATGCACGTTTTTTTTTCGGCCAATTGTTTTTCCACACCCACAACCACACCCTCATATAAACTTTGGTGTCCCCAACTATTTACTACGGGTCTTAGACTATTATCAAGCAACAAGAATATTGAGTTTATAGTGACTGATAAACAAAGGTAAGTGACAAAGGTCAGCAAAAATGCCTTCATTCAAGAAACCTTATTGAAAACTGTTAAACCACCATTAAATGACAATGAAAACCTTTTTTTTTTTAAAACTGGTATTCGCACTAAAAACAATCTAAACCTAAAACTAATAGTTATTAAAAAAAAAAACTTACTCATGTTGATGACGTCCACCGGAACGGATCCACGCCTCCGGAATTTATCGCATGTCTTGAATATCGCCGTATCATCTCCAGCAGATGTGGTGGACTTTGAAGGCAGTGCCACAGACACCGGAGCCGATCCACGTCGACGGTTTAAACTCTTGCGCAGCATACTCGGATCAAGATTTTCCTTTTGACCTAGTTCCAATGACAATTTCGCAATTTTTGATGATTTCTCGAATTGATACGAATCCTGTTCACGTTTGAAACTCTCCTTCTTGCTAAGTAGAATGCCACGTGGTTCACTGTCGGTAGGTGACTCAGACGAGTTAGACCGACTTTCGATGAGGGTCTCCGAGCAGGTACCCATGTCTGCGGCAGCGGATAGATAGCGTGCTCGTACGTACGGCTGTAACGGTGGGAACGTCTGCTGACGAATCAGCTGTTTGGAAGCACTGGGAGCGTACAGTTTATTGGTGTTGCCCATGCTGACGGCACCGTGCATTACTTGGCTTAGGCGGTCGGCACATGCGCTATTGCTCATCGTAGCTATGCTGAGGTCAGGTAATAGTGTTTCAGCACTAAGTGGACGCTCACGTTCGGGTACACTGTTCTCTGACGAACGATTTCGCGGGAAACTGTCACTGTCTGAGGACATTATCGAGAATGAATCGTTTTCAAAACGTGCCTCCATGTGCTCACGTATGGCCTCGCGGGATACATGTTCACGTGGTGGTAATACAATTCTTGGCACAGGATTCACGGGAACCGAATGACGTCGGTCGAACCTAGACATACTTAGCATCGGAATCTGTAGAGAGCTTCTTCTGGGTAATTTTAATTCGGGCAGTAAAACTTCGGAGCTATCGGACAATTCTATGCATCGTTCCACATCGATTTCCTGCAAACCATCCTCTTCCTCATCGTTTTCCTCGTCCTCCTCCTCTTCCTCGAGCACCTCGGCATCGGATATTTCTGTGCGTGTCTCTTCGGCTAGTTCACTGGCAACGCGATTCTCCCACTGAATCTGATTATAGCGCAGATTACGCATCATCTTGCGCGATAGCCCGGAACTCAGGAATCGATGCCATTCGTCGAAGAGTGGTGTAACTACAAATTTAAAGAAACCCACCTGGATCTTGGGCACAGACGTCGAGTAACGATCACACAGAGACGTCACCGGTAGATTAAGCTGTCGCTCGTAGTCTCCCTGTCTAAAGAACTCCTCGCATACTTTCTGACTCCACTTTTTGCTAACATCCCATGGTCGACAAGGATTCGATATGTCTGCACTTTTCAATGCAATCTGCAGTATAAAATGACGATCTTCTGACTGACGCATATCCAGATTATCATTATCCAAGTAAGCTCGAAACTTGGTAAGAAATTCCTGTTGCCTTGTGATGTCGGTGGCAAGAATTAATGAGCTAATCTGTTGCTCGAGCTGTGGCCGAATGTCCTGTATCTGTTCGGCAACACCACTTTCAAGCAGACAGCCAACGGCCGATCGCCAGTGATGATTCTCCAGCACAGATGTGTTCTCGTATAAAGCAGCCAAATGATTTGAGGTTGCAATCAGAAACGGTTGGTTAACGCCTGGATGATCGAGATCATGGGTCACAGCACCGATGAGTGAGGCCATGATCTCAAGTGGTTCCAGATGCTGTAGAATTGCTGACTCCTGGATGAAACAGTGCATAGCCTGTGTAACGTCAGTGGCATGAATCGAATTGTGATAGGGATTAGTGCTGTGGTAGCCCTCCTCAATTAGTGAGAATAGTTTCCACAAACGTACCACGTCCAGATTAAAGTGGTCCAACAGACCGTACCAGTGAAACAAGTGAACACATAAAACCGGCAGTGAACGTCCTGAAAAACAGAAGCGCAGAGAAACACTAATTATTGCCAACGGAATTGAAAATGGGAGCAAAATGTGGTTATATAAAGGGAGGCATTAGACGACGGGTGGTGCGGATGGAGTTGAAGGTAATGAAAACACCACCACATAGTTTGAAAAGTTTACTCGCTGTCTTCTTCCGCACCACCATATAAATACAAGTAATTTATTATATGGGTACACGCGAGATGTCGTTATGTACGTTATGAAGAAATAAGTGTAAATACAACTATATATATATGTACTTTTATATACATATAACGGTTTATTATATTTACTTTTGCGTGCGCTAACATAAATACGCACACCCTGTTAAACATACATATATAACAACACCTGCGAGCAACTGTTTGTGGGTTAGAGAATAGATATATATATATATACATATATATAAAGTGATGTTACCTCCGGTTACGGTTTCCAGGGTGAACGCGTTAAACTTCCAATTACCGGCCTGATTTAGTATGCACTGCACCTGGCCGTGCAGTACGTCGTCAAGGATGGCGGTGTCCTGGGAAAGAGCGCGTGTGGTAAGCTTCTTGCGACGACGCTTGTGCATCGTGAGAAAACGTCCGGTACAGGCGTGACGGCGCCGCGGATGCTCCAGCTTATCGTCGTGGATTAGTTCATCGAGCAGCGGCCGATCTTTGTCCGAGTCGGACATACGACGTGGGTGATTTTGAGCGGCTGTGGAGGAAATAGAGAAAAAAGACTGTTAATTATTATTATTATTATTATTATTTATGATTTTGGTATGTTTGGTTTAGTGACGGAAAAGGCTCAAATTGAGATTAAACCATATTTTAAAAATCATAAAATTACTTATTAATTTATTTTGTAGAACAGCGCCTAATATCATTTATAGCTTATATTTTAAGAACCGCATCACGCGTGCTTTGAGTCAAACTCTATTTTGAATAGTAAAAATGGAAAAGCATGAAGTTTGAAGCGATTGTTTTATTATTATAAACAATTAACAAGTCAGATTTCGTTTAATGTATTTTGCTGAAGTTTTTATATTTTTTTTATTTCACATTTCACTCACTGATCGCCACCTATCGGAAATGTAAATTTTTTAAATTCGATTTGCTGTCAAATATCGTTGGCTGTTGAATTTTAGAAATGCAAAAAATTATAATTCCAAGGATATCCGCGAGAGGCAATAGCAGACATCTGCATCACGTGCGCATAGAAAATGTAAATACAAATTATTATACTTATGACAGACGAGCCGATGCATTTGAATATGTCGTCCGAACATTATTAAACACAAAACAAGTTTTCAATCGTCTCGCTTAAATGCTGGTCGCGGTGTCATTTCCAATTAGAGCTGGCAATTTTGATTTCATTCAAAAATACGTCAATAAATTACAGAACCTTCGCGCCAAACATATTATATATATATATTATATATATATATATATATTATATGCAAAGAATATATAGTAATAAATGTAATTTTATTACATGACTATTAAATGACTTTTATATATTAATGAACGTTTATTATAATTTAAGCGTGTTGATTATACGTTAAACTAGTTTGTTGGACAATGCATAAATACTGTTACATATATACTCATGTATAGGATATATATATATGTATATACCTATATAATGCGTGTGCACTTGCCGCAATGACAAATCGTTGCGCACAGCAGGTGCGTGTGATTGACAACCTAATAATAAATGAGCAATTTATTATTGAAATGAGTTAAAATATAATGATAGCGTTTTCTCTGCCGCGCAATTAAATAATATTATGGCAAAATGAATAATAACACAAAAACTTACAACGAAATTGATATTAATTTATGTATTACGATTTTGCACATGCGTGTGACGTCATTTAAAAACAAGGTAATGCAGACACGTGGTTTATAAATATATATTAGTAAGAAATAATTTCTAAAACTCAACTTATTGGTGAGAGAAAATTAAATCCATTGCCCCACGAGGAGACTCAAACTTCTTTCCAGATAGAAACAGTATTTTCCGTAAACGAAAAAAAGGTTAAAATTCCTGACTTATTTACGTCGAAATAGACGATGACATTTTTGAGAGTATTTGTGTAAGTTAATTCAAAAAAAACTACATACTTTGAAGATAGATACCGAAACAGAATTTTAGAGATACAATATTAATCATCAAAGTTTAAATTTTGATTCTGAACATTTTGCGGTATCCGCATATATGAGTGTCTGGAAAAAAAGCTAAAAAAGTCCGATCGAAACAAGGGTAAGAATCCAAATCGATAAAGCTACAGACCAATTATTTATTACATAATATTGTATAATAAATCTGACACTCCAAGGTCTTTGCGACCATAAAAAAATAATTCCTAATTGTCAATTTTGGATTTCGATGATTTCATTCAACAATACATGATATATTTAAATTTACATCTGTACTCGAATTCAGGGACCATTTGGTAGAGAAGATTTGCATATGAACTCTAAATTTTTGACGTTTCCGCCAAAAGCTCTCTCTCAAAATACAAAGCTCATATTGAGTACTTGACGAATCATTTTTATCTTCACAGTTAGAGAGTAGATATGTTTCTTTAACAAAATAAATATATTTTTTTATAATAAACTATTTACGTTTTAGATTACGCTAGAACAAAAATGTGTTCTAATCGAAATAATGGAGAGCAAATATTTGTATACAAATGGACGCAATCCGACTGTGCGAGGATCGGTTTTGGAAGGTGACTTCCGACAGGCCAAATTTAATTGGACCATCTAAATCAAAGAAAGGGTAAGTGAGATTCGGCAGCAACACAATGTAACAGTTGGTGGAGAGGAGTGCCGAATACATCTCATGGATCTGGAGGAACGAGTGTATACTATGTGCGGCAGGGAAAACATGGATGGGATTGTTATTGACTTAGAGATTGGGGAAAGACTTTACGATCAAGCATCATCATCACACACAACACATGCCCCGTCAACTCCCATCCACCCTGTAGGAGCATCATCATCCACCGCTCATCCCCCGACAACTCCCATCAGAATCACCCCCATACCAGCATCATCCTCTACACCTTCACAATTCACAATATCAGCTCGTATTTTTGAGATTTCAAATAGTCACCCCGAGGAATGGTAGTTTCCCCATTACGATTCAATATTTTTTTTTTTATTAAAAAAAATGTCCATATAATATTAAATTAATATCCATTATATAAAAATGTGTGCGTTAAACAAATGCATATTTAAAAATGTCAATGCAAAAATTAAATATTGTACATATAAAAATTCAAAAACATCCGATTGAATTAGGTAAATTATCATACGTAAACTTAAAATCAACTATAGATGAAGAATCGAAAAGATTTATATATCGAAGATATAATTTAAATTTTAATGTTCTAGAAAGTTGAAAGAAATTTAATTTTAATTAAAAAAATTGAAATTTTAAAAATTATGGTTTACTGAAATAATATTTTTTTATAATAATAACGAAAATAATTATTTCAGGATTTTTAAAAACACTTGCAGTTTTTCCTTACAAAAATTCTGATTTTTCAACTGAAACATCGGATTATTTTTTAATTCTGGAACTTTTGAGCCCTACCCGTAAACGAAAATTCCAAATTGAAAAAAATTATTCCGAATTTTTTCCCGATGTTTTTTTAATTTCCTTATATTTTTTGTTTTACCATAACAATTTTTTTTGAACAATTTTAATTTCGAAAAATAAAATATTAAAAAAAATAATATCAAATATTTTTTTGATTTCATATGATCCAGCACCGAGTTATGAGCTCGATTATGAGGGGCACCGCAATTTTACTTTTTCCGAGACGCTTCCAAATAATTGTTGCCATTGCCATATTTTTTTATATTAAAAAATATTACTCAATATTCTTCGAATGTTATACTTTAATATACCATTGGTTTCAATCAATAGATTAAACTGTGTCGTCAAAATAAGCCTTCGAATTTCGGGTAATGTTTAAACATTTAAATCGCCAGAATTTGTCAAATGTCATCCCATTCGCTTAATTAACTAAACTAGTAATTTCACAATTACTTCTACCTGCAAACCAAAAACAGAAAAGATGTCTACCTATCTGCCGGTAAAAACCAATATTAAAGGATTTAAGGCTTTGCGTATAAGGCAACAATGCCGAGAATATAGACTGACAACTAGACACAATGAATGCACTATAATATCTATAATTGTATTTAACAAATGTAAGGATTTATATATAGGTTTTACACTCCAAATTCAACCTTTTACACAACATATGAACGTTTTTACAAAACATGTGCACCTTCAAAATAAAAATGATCAATAGTTGTCAACCAATTGTACCTGGCGGTAAGAGGAAGAAACGTTTTTCTAATCGCTGCTTATAACATTCATTGTTTTTACCAAAACCGAGGTCCTCAATGATTAACTATTAACCGTAACCGTCTGATTGCAATAATTTTAATTTGGATATGTCAATGAAGCTACCATTGCATCTGGACAACCCATATAAATGTTTTATTTTTTATATATAATGAATTTGGAATTTGGAATTTTGTTATTTTTAAGCTTTTTTTTGTTTTTAAACATTAAAATTTGCGTATACGTATACGTATACGTATACATACTACATTTTTTCACTTTAAATTATTAGTTAATAATACCTTCTGAATGAACGAATTGTATATCTTATAGTTTGTTGCCTTTGATTTGTAAAAGGTTTAATTTTATTTGTAAAAAGGTGCACTTGATTTACAAAAATGTGCATTTGTTGTGGAAAAGGTTGAATTTTGTAGAGTAAAATCATCATTACATTAAAATTAAATAGGCCCCTTCTGAGGCAATACACTTCTTCCAACGAACAATCCAATCATCGAAACACTTTTTAAAGCTATATTC
>JANSTU010019874.1:0-13662 GCA_027564075.1 Bolitophila hybrida
CGATGTTTGCACGAACTTCTTAGGAATCACGCATTCTGTTGTTTCGATTTGTTAAAATCAACTTTCAATTTTTTTTGCTCGGTCAGAAGCATGCTTAGACTCTGCGTGAGCGATAAGTAAAGCTTATTTGAGCTCAAACATGTTTCTGTTTTATCAAACATTTTACAAATTGCATGTTTTCTCTACTGTATTTTCGCAGGATAATTTGCGCTTCTTTTGAAAATCGAAGGGGCTATTTGATGACGAAGCAGTGGAATGCGTCCGCGATCGAAGTAATATCGCCCTTGGTGGTGGTGGCGTTCTCCTTGTTGACATTACGTCAAAAGGCGCAACATCAATTTGAGCAAATGCAATTAAAAAATTAAAAACACTTCCAGGCAGTATATTACCTTATTATATGACAGGATAACAAAGTAACAATGATGTGACGAAGATATGTAACACGACGGACACAAATGTCAATAAATCAAGTTTGAAGATAATTGAAATTTTAAAACTTTTTACAAGAGCTATGAACAATGAACCACATGACTTTCGATTCGCGAACCTAAAACATTATACTCATTATGCATTAATTATTTTAAATTACAATTTGCACGATTTTGTGATTATTGTATACATAAGGTACAGACTGCCTGGGTTTGAATATAGAAATATGTGTGCAATCAATTGCACAAATTACACCTGTAAATCCCATTTCATTAAACGAGCAATGTAATTGAAGAATCTGGATATTTTATATTGTGATTGAATATTTTATTAATAAAGTAACAGTAATTATTTTTCCGGTTAAACAGCTCCAAACAGATCTCAGAATCATCGACACGTTGTTGTTGCAGACGCGGTACCCACTTTGAGAACAGCTTTCTCATGGACAAATGTTCATGCAAAATACTGCCTTCTGATATCTTCAAAGTGTCAGCTATCTCACCCAATTTAATTTTTCGGTTTTCGGAAAAGATTCGGTGGACTTTTTTGATGTTTTCCGGTGTAACCACCTCAATTGGCCTTCCAGAGCGTTCAGCATCGTCAGTGTCTGTACGGCCACGTTTAAAATCAGCAAACCACTTCTCCACTGTTTGTCTCGATGGGGCAGAGTCCGGATAACACTTATCAAGCCATGCTTTGGCTGTGATGGTATTTTTACCCATCAAAAAGAAATGATAAATCAACACACGAAATTGCTTTGAATTCATTTTTTTGAAAAACTCAAAAGTAGCGTCACTTGAAATTCTGTAACTGGTAAACTAATCGTCGGAGTGTCATGAAATTTTGACAGATATTTTTTTAAGGTACTTCCTACAAATCATATGTATTATTACATAGCAACATCTATGTGTCATCCTACGGACTTATTGAGTGATGTGTTATATATCAGTAATTGTAGTTTTCGGTAAGTTAATTTTCTGTGAACTCTCGTTTCCAGTGAATTGTGTTTTCGGCCAATTCTAATATTCGGCATCTATCATTTTCTGCAAATTTTATTTCGGTAAAATGTTGTTAGTCCCATCTGTTTTTCTTTTGGAGTATTTATTATAATGCCAATAAGCGTAGGCTCCCATCAAATGCTTTGTAAACCATATATTTCTAGGATGTTTCCAACACCTTCCAATTTAACAAAAAATCATGTGTATCGATACCCCCATTATATTATATTAAATAATATTCTAACGATGTACAAGCTATCGCCTGATCAGAAGATAGACTCGTTTAAATCTTCGATTAAAGTTTAAAAGACAAATCCACAGTAAAAAATAAGTATATTTTATATTCATACTCGTATTGAACTTAAATCTACCCCTCGATAGAGAGAGAGAGCTAAAGATTTTGTAGCCATTATCCCTTTTTCCACTTAAGTTTCTGTTCACTGTATACAATACAAGGGTGCTCACGAAAATCTGCGTTTATACGGGAAAACTTTTATTGCTATAGTCGTTGGCATGGCGTTCGAGTGCCACATACACACAAACATAGACAGAACGATACGATGTGAAAGCAGCTTTCTTGTGTTTTTACAGATTATTAAACCAGATTGTCGCGCGCACAAATAATAGCGTTTAAGAACAACGGCGATTTCCGTTTTAACGGTGCGATCAATTTGAATATTATTATTATAATAATGTGCCATAGAGTATAATGTACTTTTCGATATATATATATATTCGTTTTTCTTTGTTTTGGGAGTGTTGCATTCGGAAAATGCTTTTAGTCGATCATAAAATGTAGAAGAGTACAAGGCTTCAGGGTGACGATAAAATGTGAGATCATTAAAAGAACAATAAACAAAAAATCCACTTGCAATCAAAGTGTTTTACTTAAAACCGCACTTAAACTCCACTGTGTCACACAGAAGCTCAATAATGCATAAGAAATAATATCAGAAAAGAACAATAGAATCCAATGAACCGCTATCCTATCAGATTTTTTTTACTTCGCAAGAAAATATAGAAAAAGGGATAAAATGACAACTCGAAATCGTGTGTATAACAATCTTGGAACATGTGCAACAATAAAATCAATGGAACACAAATATGTTATTCCATATAAATACCATCACGCGGAAATCGAATGTTCGTAGAACCCTAACACATTGTCGAAGTATAATATGAGATATTCTTGTGTGTGTATAAATATTATATATATATAAGACAAAAGATTACTTGCTGCATCACAAGTATATAATAAAGGCAGGCGCAAACGCTGCAACCATTATTTAAATTCAACATAATGTAACCTCAAAGCAGTGATATCTGAATTTCCATCACGCGCGTACATCTTTCGGGGAAAATTCGGTAAGCTTACGCGTGGAAATGCAAACATGCGGATAATGGAAATACTTTACACCGCTCGGGGATAGAATTCGTATATGCGCGCCCTATCGGTAGACATCGAGCGCATGTTTTATAGTATATCTGTATATATTTGCATTATATATACATATATATTTGAGTTTGTGTAGGTGTCTACGAAGTTCGTATGTATAAATTCTGCGTAAGCGTAAGACATTTAATTTGTTTTTAAGCAGCCGCTATATTTCTAAACGAAAGCTATAAAAACAGGGAGTTCTCGTATGTTTATATTATGCGGTGGAGTTTTGGCTGTTGTTGGTAAGTGTGATTTTTATGGGTTTTCTTTATATTCTTATTTAGCATTAAAACACATGTGTTTTACGCTGTTTAAGCATACAAGTTGTTACGAACATCTGAACCTCAAATTTATAACATAAATATTTTGTACCAATATTAAACACATAATAAATTTATAATTAAAACAAATTTAAACGAGACTTCATTATAACGTAAATATCTATTTTAGATGGATATTTTATTATTATTTAATTATGTTGATTTACAGGCGAAACAACAACATACAAAGAATCATAAATATTACCACTTTCTTCGCACGTAAAAAACGATAAGAAACTTAGAGACTAACTTTTATCATTAAATTAGTTCAACGTATAACTGTTTTTATCTGCAAAGTTGAAATTAAGCTATAAATTGTGTTTGTAAAACCGATTTGTTTAGGATGGAACGATTACCGACCGATTGGATAAATATGTTTAATAAAATATGGTCAGTTCGAATGGTGTCTTGTTTATAGTATGAATCTTTTATATGTCATCATAATTTATTATTGTCATTCATTCTTCACCTTTGTCTCATATTACATTATTAAAATTTTATTATAAATGAAAAAGCTTAACTATGAGAAAAAGCAGGCACCTTCTAAATATATTAGATTTACACATTTAAAATTATTAAATTAATACGTAGTGTTGTTTTAAAAATCAAAACAACAACTACATTTTCACAGCAGAATTTTATTCTAATAATATATCGGCCATATTGTCTTATATTTACTCTTCATTCTTCATCTTCATTCATAATCTTCATTCTTAATCTTCAACTTCATTCTTCATCTTCATTCTTCATCTTCATTCTTCATCTTCATTCTTCATCTTCATTCTTCATCTTCATTCTTCATCTTCATACTTCATCTTCATTCTTCATCTTCATTCTTCATCTTCACTCTTCATCTTCATTCTTCATCTTCATCCTTCATCTTCATTCTTCATCTGTAATCTTCATCTTCATTCTTCATTCTTCATCTGTAATCGTCATCTTCATTCTTCATTCTTCATCTGTAATCTTCATCTTCATTATGCAGCTTCATTCTTCGACTTGATTTTTTACCATCATTCTTCATCAAAACATTCATAGTAGTTTTTAGTGCAATTTAAGGCGATGATGAGGGTGCTTCCTGAGTCGAAAATTGCAATACATTTGTTTCTATCGTCCCCCCTCCAAGGGGGTGGTCAATGTTTAACACACATTTTCGAAAATTTCAATTTATGAGTGGTGACATCAATCGATAGGTAATTTTAATTTAAGGTGAAGAGTTGGCATTAAACACTTCAGTAAACATCAGCAAACAGTCGTCCGGTACCATAACAACAAAAAACTATTTTTTTTTTATGAAAATAAATAAATTATTAAAATAGACTTCAGCTGATAGTCACGGACCTCTCGTTGGTTAAATTTGATAGCACTTTGCCCAAATCCTACGTTATCCTGAAGCTTTTCGAATAGAAGATCTAACTCACCCAAACATTTTACGGTGGGTGAAACGCGCGTTGATTGCAACCCTGTTGTTTGGCAATTGGTTTTATTTCTTATTACTTGTCGTTATAATTGAATTTGCAGTTGGATTTGAAGGCTGAATTCTATATTTATGACACTTTATTATATATTATATTCATTTATAGAAATCGTATTTATAATTGAAATTCAACCTTCACCATCTTCAAGTATAACAGAATATGTAATTAAGTATCATCTAGTTAAGAACTCCTAATGAACTCACCCTAATTTATAAAAAACACGGCCTTCTTATAGCCATCACCAGGCCTGCAAAGAAGATTAAACACACAAAAATGCCTATTTATCTTTTTTTAACTAAACCACTTCTCCCATTTCGCAATTTAAACACGCACAATTACTGAAACTCAATTAATATTCTATACTCACTCTCATGCTCTGTACAACGTACCGTAGTATCGCTATATAGCTTAAAACCAAGTGCATAGTTAAAATCCAATTTAAATATATAGTCTTTAAAAATGAGAAAAACCGAGAGTAATCGTTAGTCGTGGTCGACGAACGAACATGGGGTGAAAATAAGAAGAATTATGGTGAGTAACTACGCCGCGGCTATCTAATTTACACGCTCTGTCTGTATATACATTGGCATATGCCAGTAAAAAAAAGGATTTTCCTAGCTTAATAAAAAGAGAAATGTCACTGCTTTGGAAAATTGTTGCGAAAACAAAATTGAAATTATCTATAATCTAATTTAAAAGTGTACGCAGTGCGTGTAGCAGATAATTGTAATTGAATTAATTTAAATGTAAACAATTTTAGTATTATTTTATTAAAAATGTATACAAAATATTGTAGTTTCAAAAAATAGTTTTCATAGCACCATTTTATTATATATTGTTTAGTTACCTTGTGGCGTTTGACCGTCGAATAAACATTGGAACTTCGAGGAACTACCCTTATTATTCATACTTAACGAGACATAATTAATAGCACTTACTCAAACCAAAATACGCTCCCTTTTGTTGTTGCCTTCGACCCGAGTAATGTTTCCAACTCCTCCGTATCTGTACATGTACGACTCTGTATAAATGTGTTATGATATTCGTGTTCACATTGCCCTTTCATTATAATATGTGTATAATCAAATAAATGTGTATGTGGTTATGTGTATGTGTGCGTAATTCTGACAGATATTATACGTCCAATTAGAGCGCCTTTCATGTGTTTGGCAGCTACTTGGTGGTTGTGAATGAATAAATATTAGATATATAATTATTAAATATGTGTGTGTGTGTGTGTATGTGGGTGTTCGACTGTGGTGAGGGAGCTTTCACATGAGTTTTACACTAGATGTAAAATTAGGACATTTTTTGTGGTTAGCCTTGTAAACCATAAGCACAAACGACTGATTTCAAACATTGTTCTAATGTATAGGCTATCATTTGGGGGAAATTTTGTCAAAGTGTACGAGATGACGTATAAAAGGAGATAGACTTGATGTACCCAGTGACTTTGGTCGATTAAAAACTCTCGAAGCATAAACATGGATATAGTGCGGCTTTGAGGAACAAATATCGATTATGGATCTCATAGCAGCAAACTATAGAAGTAGACACCAATTATCTATATTAAATCATCACGTCGAGGATATGTTAAACGACGAAATAATATCATCAATTCTGCGAATTGTTGTATTTTTTATTGTAAATGTGTATTTTCTTGTCTCACTTTCATTCGTCGTCGTTGAATCCTGTAATCCCTTATAAGACATAGGGCCAGTGTGCGATACCGCACACCGGATTCATTGACCATTACGGGTTCACACGACTGATCAGGTCATGCTAATGTGCTGTTTGTGCTCTGCCACTCCTATTAAAGCTACTGCTACTTGCACAGAGATCTATCATGCTATTTGTATTCGGAATCGTGAACCATCAACGCCCTCATACACTTATTGCTGTTCTATACAGGGTGCGTGTGTATATGTTAATTGATGGCATTAATGTTCCGTTATTCCGAATCAATAACCTATTTCTAAAATAGGCACAGTTCACCGACTTTTCGTTACGTTACGCTCACACTTTGCGGTTTTTAAAATGTTTTTTTCTAATACAAAATAACACATAGCACCCAAAAAAATGTCATGTGTAACTACAGTTTTATTTATAACACTCCATTATTGTGTAAAATAATTTAAATTAAAGTTACAATACAATAATATACCAAAACTATTGAAAGATTATTTTTTTTAAATCAAAATTGTATTCTTCAAAGCATAATTGAACAGTAGTTAAATATGGAAAAAAGTTGAAGTTGTAAAATCCAAAAGAGGAAAAAAAGGCTTGCTGTCGATTGGTACTGATTCGGTACATTCATTGGAATTTCACATAACTCCAAAAATGTCGAAAGTGGAATTGTATTGCTTGAATCATAATTACTTCTTTGACGCATCTGATTTATTTAACGAGATCAGACTCTACCTTGACATCTTCAGTCGAACGCTAATCTTTAACATATACATTATCAAGTAGCTTTAAATGTCTAGATGTAAATGGTGGAGTGTCAGAACTTGATTGTATTTGAGGATTGACATTATAGTTCTTATATTTCAACCTCCAAACATTCTTTGAGCTGGTGACATGTTATCGCTTCCTGCTGGAGTGGACCTGTAACACTGTAAAAATGTCATTAGAGCGTTTGCTGTTATCTCCTCCCCTTTTGATTTTAACAACGACCACTTGAAAGTGGAGAGCGGATATGTTGAATACCGAACTTCTTGCAGAAATCGGCAAATCCACCAGAAATTAACTGTGCGCCATTATCAGATACAATAGTCATTTCCAAATGCACAAAATATCTTGCGCAATGCCTCAATTGTTGATTTTGTGGTTATAGTCTTAATGATTACAACTTCTAACCATTTCGTGTATGAATCTACTACCACAAGAAAATGTAAGCCTTCAAAAGGACCAGCAGGGTCAATGTGAAGTCTTGTCCATGGCTCAGTAGCTTCAGGCCAAAATTATGGTGCTTTTGCTGTGGATGCATCATTGCGGTCTTTGAACTTCAATGTGTCAGTCGATAATCGGCCAGTACACAAAATTTCTGGCAACTGACTTCATTCTATCAATTCCAGGGTGTCCAGAATGAAGCTGTTGCGAAGACAAGAAGGAAAAACAACTCGATCACCTGAAAGTAGTTGCACGTCTTTGTTAGTTATAGACGCCAGCCAACTAGATTTTAGGTATTTCATGACCTGTTGAATAACATCAACTTTGGAAGAAGCGTCATTGATGGCGTTTGCAGTAACAGGAAGCTCCCTTAAAGTAGAAATGAAAACATGATTCATATCTGATTCGATTGATATTGAAGCAATGATTTTATCATCTTCTTCATTTGGCTGTTTGCTAATCAGCCGAGATAGGACATCAAAATTTCGTAGACATCAAATGTTTTATATCGAAGTCATAACTTAGTAGTGTTAAAGCCCATCTCTGCAGACGATTTGTGGTATAGATAGGAATATTTCCAAAAACTGCTAAAAGAGGTTAATGATCAGTGAACACACCAAATTTACGACCATTAAGCATTTTGTGATTTTTTTTTTACAGCAAAGACGAGTGCGAGAGCTTCTTTCTCTGTAGTTACGTTCTGCTGGTGCTAGAGATCTAGGTACATGCGAAATGGCTTTGTCAGATCCAATTTAAAATTTGTTAAGGATATCAGCTCCAATAGAAGCAGCTACGATTATGCTCACCCTGAGATCATAATGCGTTAGCAATAGGTCAGACTGCAATATCTGTATCGCTTTTGTGAAAGATTCTTGGCACTGAGCTGACCAATTCTTCTTGAGTAATTTGTCTAGTGGCACACGAAGATCTCTCATTTCCTTTAAAAATGTACCATAATAATTTAGCATACCAGGGAATGTTCTCAATGTCCAAACATCTGTAGACTAAGGCATGTTTTTTTATGGCGGAAATTTTGTCTGCGACATTTTTCATCAACAATGAATCCCAAATACTCCAGCTCGAAAAACTGGAACAAAATCTTTTTTAAGCGAAGTACAGTATAGTCCTAATGATTCATTAAACAAGTATGGATACTTCACTTGGATTTCTTGTAGGAAGTTCTTCAGGCTTTTGTTGAATTCGACCTGGTTGCAAACTGTTGCTCGTGTAATTACGGAACTTAATTTCACATTGACAGTTAACTCGAGTTAATCTCCGGATGCGTTGCTCGCTTCGTCTACTGTAGATTCCGAGACTGGACTGTCAATTTTTTCCATGTGTCCTCAGATATTATATATATATCTGATGCTGTGTCAAGTTGTAATTTAACCATCATTGTGCCATTAATGCTAATATATATAAACTTGCGGTTTAATGCGTAATCATACTTTAAAATTTAGCACAAGGCCCATTAAATTTTCCAGTCATCGCAGAAGCACCATCAGAACAGAATCGATTACCGTTGTAAAAATTTCTTCGCCTGTAGTCCGTCCATGTGAACGTATTCTAATTCAACTCTCATGTGGCACAGAACAGTTCAATTGAGACTTTTTGACATTCAAAAGGCACCTCCAATTTACTCCGTGACTTTATATTTGGACGAGCTAAATTTATTAAATTAAGGAATTTTTCACATTTTTAATAGTTCAGGTTGTTGAAATTCAGTTTTATTTGTGTGAAAATTGGGTTGAGAGGTTATTGGTAATATAGTCAATTTTTGCCATACAATTTAAAAAAAAAAATCATACATTATCTAGCCAACTTTTTTAATATTTTCGCGACAGCTAGACTTTTAGCATATAGAAATTGTGGACTAGACAATTTTTTCATTTTCTATGATTACTATTTCATTTTCCAAAAGTTCCATCCTTCAAACGGTTTTTGTCAAAATTTCATGACAGCGTGTGCTCAAGTTATAGACGTCAGAGTGGAACAATGTTTCTGTTTTATTACGATAAAAAAAAATAATTTGTGTGGTAATAAAATATCGTCGAAGCAAAACAGTGGCTTGATAAGCATTACATTGCCCCAGGAATATCAACTATCATCGATTGGTATATGCTGACTTTAAACGTGGTCGTAAGGGCACACAAAAGCCACAAAATGATGACCAAAAACTAAAATAGCATATCCTGCTGACATCCTAAAGATATAAAAAGGTCCACTATTTTGAATGACCATTTGGTTTGTTGACACCGGACCAAAAACAAAATCGTGTAGATTATTCGAAGAGCGATCCGAACAAGCTTCTGCATCTTTATGTGTTAATGGATAAAACAAACTTGGACTATTTGTATCAGCCTAAAAGGAAACGTATTTTTATGTAGAACAAATTCGTTTATTTCATCAATTTTTTTTTTGTTAAAGAGATTATAGTATTATAGTACAGGCGATAAAATTGTAGTACGTTCAGTACGATCGTAGCACTTTGGCAGCAATGAGAATTCAGGGTCTTCAATAATTTAAATTCCAATAAAACAACGTGTGTGTGTGATATTATCGACATTTTTTAGTCGTTTGAAAGGCATATCGATGCCAATATAGAATAGAAGCCATTGATACATAGCGCTCGCCGTTGACGGTGATGGCCTGGCCAACATCTTTATTAAAGAAATATGAACCGATGATACCACCACTCACTGTTTGGTGTGGATTTCACATACAGTGTCTTTTTCGGAATACATTGGATGCTCTTTGATTTCATGTGGATTCAACCAGAAATGAGCCTCATCGCTGAAGATGATTTTTCGATGAAAATTATGGTGGCACGACAATTCCCCGTAAATACTATTCCCCGAAAACGACAATCCTCCGCAACACAATTCCCCGAAATCAAAATTTCCCAAAAACGACAATTTTCCGAAAACGACAATTCCCCGAAAACGACAATTCCCCGATAACTACAGTTCCTCGAAAACGACAATTCCCCGAAAAATTTTCAAAAAAGGAATAAAACACATTATTTTTAAGCCAAAAACACGGTTGAACATCAGGGGGATTTTTTTTTTTATATAGCATTAAAGGTACTGTAAATTTTTAAAAAAAGAAAATCGGACTTAATTATTTTCAAATGTTACTATTCTGTTATGTTTGAAACAAGTGTCGCCAAGAAATAATTGATTAAAAAAAAAAAAATCCCTAAGCGGTATTCAAAAAGTGTTGGCCATAGGGTACTATTCCTTGGCTCTCTATCCGCCGTTCCCAAGGTTTGTTTTCCCTAAGCGTGATTTAAAACCACGCCTAAAGTATAAACCCCTTAAAAGGTTGATAGGAGTTTTAGTCCCAAAAACGTAGAACTACAAATTGATCAGGAAAAGTTATTTTTTTTTTAAACATTGTAAATTGATCATCCCTCATTAATCATTTTTGGGGAATTGACGTTTTCTGAGAATGGTCGCGATCGGGGAATTGTGTTTTCGGGGAATTGTGTATTCGGGGAATTATCATAGAATAATAGTAGTTGTCTATGGTCGTTCAGCTACTGGTTCAGTTAAATTTTTTACGGGTGCGGGCCCAACTCACGATGACAAAGTTGTGGACTTTAACCGTTCTTGTGAGCGATGCGAAATCGACTGCCTCGGATTCTCCTGCACACTCACAAAGACAGCGGTGAAGCACTGGACTCAAATTTATCCACCACACCACCACACTGCGAAATGTCCTCTCGGTATGAAGATTATGGCGACCGCGGAACGTTGTCCGAACATAATACTCATTTGGATAAAAGCCAATTTGACAGATGTAGCTAAAATTAATAGCCGTTATTAACTGTCAAAGTTCAGAAGTCTATATTGGAAGACCAAACTACATACGGCTAAACGACTTATGCGGCTTAACGACTCATTCGGCTAAATGGCCCATTCGGCTAAACGGTTCTTTCGGCTAAACGAAATTCGAACAAACGGCTCATTCAGCTAAATAATCCATTCGGCTAAACGGCATTTGGCCATAATAAAGTAATATCTTTGCATTTGCTACTTTTATTTATAGAGTGATGAGTTAAATGTATAGAGACAACAAACCAGTGCAGGAATCACAAACAGTGCTGTCGAAGTTTAAAAAACCAATTCGAGTACATTTTATAAAAAAATCAAAATATTATGATATTTCTCGAGTACCGATTATAAGGTTGAATTGGTTTCACTACTTCGAGTACAAATACTGTCGCAGCCCATAGTTTAAGAACTGCTGGTCTAGAATGTGTTTCTCATAATTTACATAAAGTTATCAAACATTTCTCTTCTCCTAATTGTACCGTATACCCGAAATTTTTTATAACGACGCAATAATTTACATAAAATATACCGGCAAAATAAAAACCGACGATGTCATGTCGAGAATGAAAACATTAAGCTAGAAAGGTGCCAGACGCAAGGTTTCACAATCTCTTATGACCGAACCCAGGTAAGCCGACCTGTAAGCGGGACTGAGCACACGCAAACATACAAACAATAACACACGCACATCGCACATACTATATAAAATATATAAATACATGTGTATATAAATAAAATGTGCCGGGTGACGAAGCTTTTGTGTTTAGCGTATAATACTTTTTTTATTGTGCTTTTCTTTTTATGTAAGTATAACAGAGTTGCATATAGATATATTAAATTATATATTTTTTTTATTATATAATTATTTTATATGTATGTTGTGGATATAAGGTTATGCAGAGACACATCATCACGTGTACACGTACGACGAGCCTTTTCTGTAGAAGAAAGGGGGTGGTAGGCGGTTATGTGAGTGCGGAGCGCGCGTTTATATATTATGTAATCATTTATTATTTGTGATAGACACTATGAGCGTACACTGGAGCCGAGTGATAGACGGGAGCATGAGATAGAAGTGCGGGACCGTGCGAGATGAGTGCTGGAGCGTGTGAGATGACGGCCGGAGCATGTGCGAGAACGGTCTGATGTGTTAGAACTGGTGCGTGAGCCACATAGGCAGGAGCGTGAGCATAGACAGCTGGTGCTGCATGGTAGGCCTTAATCACAGGAGCAACGACGCTCTTAATAACGTGTCCAGCGGCGGCAGGGGACTTGGAGACGACGGCATTGAATCCGTTCACGGGGTCGGCTGTGTAGTCGACAGTGCGTCGGGAACCGTCTGGCTCGACAAGGGAATACTGCGACAAATCGAAAAGTGGTGGGCATTAGAAAAACGTTGACCTGTTGTCGCCGATGGGAGCGTACACGTTCCCAGAGACGACGAAAAATATTTACTTGGCCTTGGACGACGTCTCCGTCCCGACTCTCGTGCTGTTGCTTATCGTCACCGGTTGAGTGGTCCTGAACACCGTACGAGAAACTGTAATGTGGATGTGCGTCATACTCCTCGGTCTGGAGCGTGATGCGGTCAAAAAGAAAGGGCGATTGTGAAATAAACGGTTAGTATTATATGTATACGTATATAAATATATAGTATAATATATATTAACACACTCAGAAAATAAGGGTGTGCGGTATAATAAGTACATGAGAGTGTCTGGTGTAATAATTGTAAAAACCATTTACGTTGAACGGAAATGAGCAACGGAATGAAGTGAACACGCACCTTAAGAATGGCATGTGCCGGGGCAATTCCGATTGCGATGGAGTGGACATCAATGACCATGGCCACCAACACCAAACAAAGGACCTGTAATGATAAAATTCAATTAGCACTGACTTCGCTTCAAATGGCGATTTTGTATAGTCGATGACGCGGTTGCGTGCTGTTGGGCGTGGGGGATAATGACTACCACCAAGAACTTTGTTTTATATAGTATTGTTAATTCATATTATAACATGATTAATTTTGTGTATCCTGTATTATTTGTAATACATTTGTATTACATTACTGTTTAAAAATATGTCAAACTTAATTGTACCTATTATATAATAGGTCGGCTGAAAAGTTCGTATCGTTTCTATGAGAGGGCGCCACTAGTACAAAATCCATTTTGTTTCCATATAGTACCTGCCTTCAAAGGATGCGTGTATAAATTTCACAGCTGTCGGACTATTAGTTTGTGATATATTGCATTTTTAGTGAAGCAA